>JAFEMH010000135.1:0-265000 GCA_022495995.1 Adenophora triphylla var. japonica | reverse complement strand
CCCATGATAATCTGCAAAATTATCCCTTTTAGACGTCCCACAATAATCTACACTTTTTAAAATGGAAATGGGACCCACTTCTCTCTACTCACAACCATTACCCACTTACTCCACTTTCTCTCTCCTACCCAACCATCTATATTCACAACACATTACTTTTTTCACTTTTCTCCTTAATTCTCGCACCCTCCCAAAAAGTGCATATATTCTTGGAACGGAGAGAGTATATGGTATGTATATGTTTTTTTATAACCATAATAAATACTCCCTTCGTACCGGTAATTAGTTCACCCTTTTTGGCCCGGCACGCAAATTAAGGGTGGAGAAAATGTTGTGAGTGTAATAGTAAAATAGGAGAGAGAATGAGTGGAGGAAATATTAAATTTAAAAAATGTTGTGAGTGTAATAGTAAAATAGGAGAGAGAATGAGTGGGTGGAATAGTAAAGATTCTTTGCCAAAAAAAAAGGTGAACCTTTAAATGGGACACCCAAAATGGTAAAAGGTGAAGTTATTAATGGGACAGAGGGAGTATTTATTTGTTTGCTAATTACACATAATTTGGAAAAATAACTGTCTGTAAGTCTGTTAGTATTCTGCGTAGGTCTCTTAATTTTTTTCCTTATATTTTGCACACAAAGCTCCTAAATCTATCATAATTAATCAAGCCCTTCAATCTTCATCAGATCTCCTCCTCCCACCGTCTCTTAATTTCTTCCTTGGAATGTTCTTTTCGGCCGGCCCTGCTCCTAGTCCTGGATCGCTCTTTTCGGCCGTGAACGGTGAATCAATTCGGCTTTCTTTCAGCACTTTCCTCTTTCGCCGAAGGGTTAAATTAATCGGTAATGTAAAAAAAAGAAAGATTAGGGTTTGCCTTTTTGTTTCTTTGCTCTGAATTTTGCTTATTTAATTTTTTTTCCTTGTATTTTTTGTCTAATTGTTTATTTATCATGTTCTGATGCAGGATCAGGAATTAAGTTTGATTGTTCTACTTACTACCCAATTTCATCATCGTTCACAAGACTTCATCTTACAAGAATTCAGGTGTTGATGTTCTTTTTGTATTACAATTGTGTTTAATTTTATTTGATAATGTTTTCAAAAAAACAGTCATATGGCTGTGAGAAAAGAAAAAAAAAGTTGTTGAGCAATTTAATACTTCACAAAAGGGGGCTATTGATAAATTTGTTTTTAAAAGAGACTCAGGTCATAAAAATTCTAATGGATTGGATATTAGTAACATTGAACAACATGAAATTTTAGATAAAGAAAATAATTCTGATGAATTGAGTGTGGGTAATGATCATGAGCAACATAATGAAAACCTAGGTGAAGACAATCATATTCATGAGGACGTGGCTAATTTAAACAAGTGTGATATACCCCATGTATGCAACATAAAAAATGCAGAAATTGATGATTCTCAAAGATCTTCAGATTTTGGGATGTTTAATTGTTGCACAAATAATTTTTGTTCTTGTTCTTTTAATGATCTTGTTGTTTTGGATATAAACCTAGTAACTTTACTTCTGTTTTATCTAGGTAAAAATATATAGCATTTGAGTATTGTAAAAATATATAGCATTTGAGTATCGTAAAAATGTCCGATTAATTAGGAGTCTCTTCATCTGATTTCGTCCGGGGCTCACAAAAGTCTAGGAACGGCCCTGTGCATGATATGCCCGAGATAGTTAGGGTGGCAACACCCTTATACTCCTGGCCTCAAGGGAACCCTCCTACATGATGCTTACATCACTCTTATATCACCAATTAATTGATTGCTCGAGTTGCTATTGTCAAGATTCGAACTCCCCATGCTGAGGTTGCAAGTCCAAAACAATGATGATTCCTTTACCACTCGATTGTGCCCGGGGGCTACATCTCCATCATTATTTATATGAGATTTACTTTAAATAACGCTAATATTAACCATTAATCATTTTAATGGGAGGAGCAAATTTTAACTCAAATCGATTTCGGATCCCTAAACACTTTTAAAAGTCTAAAGTCAATTGACAAGGTAGCTAGCAAGGACTCTAGCATGGTTGTTAAAGGTCAAATATTTGATTTTCCTTTCTTTCTTTATTTTATTTTATTTTTACAATTTGGTTACTACTGTCTTGACCAAAATGGTTTCAAGAAAGTCAACGCTTCTTTAATACAACCACTCCACTTTGCTAAATATGCTCTGGCTGTTGGCCATGGAAGTTAGCTTCCCTGTCAGTTGTCACTAACCCAAAGTGCTACTAGGGTTTCAAACATTTTTTTTTTAATTCAAATCCATGTGTCATGCAATCTATAGTAAAATAGTTCTATGAATAAATTTAATTTAATTTTTTCCATTTTGCCCCTCAAATTTTGTCAAGATTTTTTATTTTCAATTTTACCCTTAATTTTCAAAATAACTTTTCCCTCTTAAAATTTGAATTTTTGTAAAAAGAGATCCACATGAATAATTGTATGAATAGTGTCAAAAAATTTTTTTCCATTTTACCCTCACTAAATTGTTCCTTTCCCATTTTGTCCTCACTTTTAATTAAAAAAATACCACATGTCCTCGGACACGGACTTTTACTAATGTTCTACATACTATAAATTTATGACTCGTATAATACTCTCTTTGTTCTGAAAAAAAGTAGTCATTTTTTACTTATATAGTTAATTTAACTGCATTTTTTCAAAATAAATAAATAAAATTTAATTAATTTCATAAAGTATTAAATTATTATTGATGAACAATTAATAATTATATTTTTTAAAACCTTATGAAGGTGACATGTTTATATATAATTTTCATCAAAATTTAATCAAATCAACCATAAAACAAAATTCATGGCCATTAGTGTTTGCTTACAACAAAAGATTAAGAATTACTTCGTTAATAGATAAAATGGGTGGTAATACTTTGGGGATTTATTTTTTTTTTCCATACGGCTCAAACAAATAATCTCATTTTGGTCAACTTAATGAATATTGAATAAATACGTAAATATTGATTTTAATTAAACCCCTTCAATTGTTGTTCATGCACCATACATAAAATATCAATTACTGTATTTAAAACTTTATGTAATAAGATTATTGACTTTAGATTTATTGCTGATTAATTTTCATTTAGATTGACCATTGATTGATTGATAAGTCCTTACTCTTCAATTATATTTATACATACATTTGTATACAATATAATACACGCAAGTATACAATCTATATACTTATACCGAATATATATAGTGGGACACCCCTCCCCCCCCCCCCCAAAGGCCCACATACACACTTACTGTTGGAATATTTGATATATGTGGGTATGGAAGTCCATAGATCTATGACATGGTTGTGTTGTTGTTTTGGACTGAATTTGGCAAGGGAAAAACGCGTCTGAGTTTCTGCCAAGGAGGGCGGCCGCGCTCATGCCAAGGGCGGCCGCGCTTGTTTGTCTTAAGCTCACCAAAAGTTTCTGGAGCCTAGCGCGGTCGCGCACGCCTCGAGGGCGGCCGCGCTGGCGTCGGATCTGGTGTTTTTCCTAGGCCGAATTAGATCAGTTTTAGGTCTCTTTAAGCCCTAAAACTCTAGTTTTACCATACATATAAATACCATAATCCCTCCAGCCGTTTTTGGTGTATGAGTATTGAAGAGAAACACAATTCTCTTGCTATTATTCATTGATCGATTACTCCCGTTCATAGAGATTCGTTCGTGAGATTCAAGGCGATTGAGATAGGACCGCCGGTGACTACCTACATGTGTGCAGCTTTGTGGTACGTAGTCCGTGATCGTTTTATCCTCGGAGAAATTTGCACATGCACTGAGTTGCACCAATTGGGGGCAATATTTTCTCTTAGGGCAGGTCTTCCTAAGGCGACTCGATCAAATCACGATAAGTTTTCTAACCGTTTGATTTCTTGTTTCGTACATTTTCACGATCTGTTCCTTGGCTTTCGGTTTTGCTATTGGCATCTTAATTGGTACGTTCTTGACTTGATCAATAAAATCCCCTACTGTTGATTAAATCTTTGTTTAATCTGTGGTGCTTATTAATTTAATTTCCAACAGTCTAAGAGAAAATAGTATTTTATTTGATCATGTCTGGTGGTTCCTCTAGCTCTCCCTTTAAGTCCCTAGTTGACACCTCCGATCTTCCGGAGAAGTTTGGTGGTAAGAACTTCAAGCGTTGGTGCGAACGCATGAAGATCCGTTTGTCAATTAAGGGTATGTACGGTATCTTGACATCTAAATGTCCCGCTACGAATGGTGATGATCCGAGTTAATGTGGCTATTTGTTAAAGCTGTGGAAGGAGCGGGACGATGTTGTTCGAGGATGCATTACGTCGGCTTTGTCGAATGCACTCTTTGATGTTTATTGCTTTCTGCTCCTCTGCTCTTTGCGTCCGTGGGACTCGCTTTCCAAGAAGTACACCGATGAATCCGGTGTGGAAAAGTACCAAGTGGGAAAGTTCTGAATTATCACATGAGTGAGGGCAAGTCGATTACCGATCAAGTGCACGAACTCCAAATCATTTTGCAATCACTCAAGGATGCCGACACGGGACTTCTGATAAGTTATTTGTCATGGCTATCATTGAGAAGTTTCCTCGATCTTGGGGGAATTTGGTATGACCCTCAAAGCATCGTCAGAAGCTTGTCACTCAATGAGTTGATGAATGCAATTGCGATTCGGGAGGTGCATAATGGTAACCAACCTAGCGTACTGTGGAGGCCGCCGCCAATATGGTTACCGGTAAAAGCAAGTTTAAAGGAAAAGGTGTGAAAACTTCTAAGGATAAAGAAAACCATGATAAGCTTAAAGTTAAGAAAAATAACTTTAGGAAGCCAAGAGCAAGAAAACGTAACTATTGGCGGAATTGTGGAGAAGGTGGACACTTTTCTAGGGAATGCCCGTCCAAGAAAGGAAAAGGACCACAAGCCTCTGTGATGACCATCTGCCGTCAACATGGTGTTGGGTCCGAAGGATTATGATGATGCGACTCGACGCCTTTGGAGTTGATGATCGACTGCAATGTTACTAAGTATGTAACTTCTTGTCACGAACTCTTTGCTTGTCTATGAACCCAACGAGTGGCTAGTTGACCAGGGGGCAAATGTGCACGTTTGTGCGATAAATTGCTATTTGTGTCTTACCGGCTGAGCGTGGTAGATCGGTGACGATGGGGAACTCTAGTCTTTGCAAAGGTGCTTGGGGCTGGACGCGTGGACTGAGGTTTCCCAATGGGCGCATTCTTACCTTGCATCGAGTGTATCACGTTCGATATTCGTCACAACATTATTAGTGGTTCTAGTCTAGTTAGGGAAGGATTTGAGATTTCATTTAAGTGTAATAAGGTTATAATTTTGGATTACGGTAGTTTTGTGGGGAAAGGTTATTCCTCGGATGGTTTATTTAAAATTAGAGTTGAAGCTGATGTTTGTTCGCACAATAATTTTAGTTCTATTGATTATCTGTTTCTTATTCCATTGAATCTTCAAATGTTTGGCATGGTCGTTTAGGACATATTAACTATGATTACGTGAAAAGAATGATGAACTTAGATATTATTCCTAAACATGCTATTGATAAGAATTCTAAATGTCATGTATGTGTTGAAGCTAAATCTCTGAAAGGTCCGTTTAAAACGGTTGTGAGAAATACGAAATTCTAGATTTAGTTCAATACTGATATTTGTGAATTTAATGGTATGTTGACCAAAGACAAAAAGAAATACTTTCTCACCTTTATTGATGATGCTAGTAGATCTTGTTATGTGTTCTTGCTTAATTCTAAGGATGAAGCATTAGATAAATTCATTATATTTAAGAATGAAGCGAGAAACACAAGCGGCAAGAAACTTAAACGGTTAAGGTACGATAGAGGAGGTGAATATGAGTCTAACCCCTTCATGTATTATTGCCAAGAAAACGGAATAGTACATGAAGAGACTCCTCCCTACACCCCTCAATCAAATGGTGTTCTTGCGAACGTAAGAATAGAACCCTTGCGATATGATTAACGGTTTGCTCATAAGTTACGGGTTGCCCAAATATATGTGGGGAGAGGCTTTGAATACGGCTTGCCATATTCGAATAGAGTCCCTCTAAACATAGAAAGGAAAGTCCGTTTGAACTTTGGAGAGGTCGACAGGCTAGCTTGAAACACTTAAAAGTGTGGGGGTGCCTTGCAAAGGTACTTGTACCCGCACATAAAAGGAAAAAGCTTGGACCTAAAAGCGTTGATGCTATCTTTATAGGTTATTACGAAACAAGTTATGCATTGAGATTTCTTATTATAAAATACTGAAATTTCGGCATAGATGTGAACTCTATAGTTGAGTTACGTGATGCAACATTTTTGAGGATGTGTTTCCTATGAAGGACGGACTTCCTAAGGAATCTAACCCGACCACTAATTCTATTCCCCGCTCCAGTAGAGAAGGCTGACGAATGTGGGGTTGATTCCGGTGCAACTCATTCGACGATGAGATTGAACCAAGAAGGAGTAAAAGGGCAAGGACCACGAAGGACTTTGGAAATGATTTTATCACTTACAATGTCGAGGGTGATCCTCTAACCTTCAAAGCTGCTATGGCTACCTACCGATGCCAAGCGGTGGAAGGATCTTGTTAAGAGTGAGATGGATTCTATTGTCTCTAATGGGACATGGGAATTGGTCGATCTCCCTCACAGTTGTAGCACGATAGGATGTAAGTGGGTCTTTAAAAGGAAAGCGAAACCGGATGGAACCGTTGACAAGTTTAAGGCTAGGTTAGTGGCTAAGGGATTCAAGCAAATGGAAGGAATAGACTATTTCGATACCTATTCACCAGTTGCTAGAATGACTACAATCCGAATGCTTATCGCATTGGCCTCTGTATATGATCTTCCTATCCATCGAGATGGATGTTAAGACCGCTTTCTTGTATGGCGATCTTGAGGAAGAAATTTATATGGATCAACTTTGAAGGTTTTGAGGCCCACGGCAATGAGAGAAAGGTTTGTAAACTTGTTAAGTCCTTGTATGGACTTAAACAAGCCCCTAAGCAATGGCATGAGAAATTTGATAAAATTATCTCATCGTTTGGCTTTGTTAATAATGAGTTTGATAAGTGTGTTTATAGCAGAGTATTGGTGATAGTAGTATTGTCTTATGTACGTATGTCGATGATATTCACATGTTGTTTGGAACGGATATGAGGATAATTGATACTACTAAGGCATTCTTGAAAAGTAAGTTTGAGATGAAGGATATGGGAGTGGCAAGTGTGATTCTTGGCCTAAAGTTGACTCGTTCAACTAGTGGCATAACCATATCGCAATCTTATTATACCGAAAATGTAATTGAGAAATTTGGTTATAAGAATTGCAAAGTAGCTAAGACTCCATATGACCCTTCATCTGCTCTTACTAAGAATGAAAGTGGAGTACCGATGGCTCAGTTGAGATATTCTCAAATAATTGGAAGTTTGATGTATCTTGCCAATTGTACTAGACCGGATATATCCTATTCGGTTACTAGGTTGGCTAGATATACTCAATGTCCAAGTAAAGCACATTGGGAAGCTCTTGATAGAGTTCTCAAGTACTTGAAGGGAACAATTTCCCTTGGGTTGCATTACGGGAGATATCCTTCTGTTCTTGAAGGATATAGTGATGCAAGCTGGATTGCATATAACTCCGGGAGTTATGGTTGTACGGGGTATGTTTTCACCTTAGGCGGAGCTGCAGTCGCTTGGAGGTCGACCAAACAAACTCTGTTGTCTAGGTCTACATTTGAGGCCGAATTAGTTGCCCTTGACACTACTGGATTGGAAGCTGAATGGCTTCGAGGACTTATGTCTGAGTTGCCCATGGTCAGCAAGCCCATGCCTGTTATCTCTGTACATTGTGACAACACTGCCACAATTGAGAAACTGAAAAGTGTCAAGTACAACTGTAAAATTAGGAGACATATCCAAATTAGATTAAAATCTATAAGGGATCTAGTGTCTCGGAAGGTGATAGCTGTTGATTATGTTGGTACCAAGGATAACACGGTGATCCTTTAACCAAAGGGCTAGAATTTGCTCTTGTTCGAAAATCTAGGTTGGGGATGGGGTGAACCCCGTCGACTCAAACGCGGTAGCAACCCAATCTACCTAAGTGCAGATCCCACAAAGGAGATTCAATATGGTAATAACAAGCTGTGGGGTGAGTCGGAGCACCAAATAATAGATTGACATGTTACATGTCTGAGTCTATCCCCTGAATAGCCTAGAGGTGCTCATTCTTTGCTAATTTAGTAAAAGTTTGGAACTTTGAATGGGATCAAGTCTTTTAGACAAGATGTTAGCGATACATCTTACGAGATGCTTGACTAAGTGAGTGTTGTTGTTGGCCGCAACTAGAGGAATTTGGGTTATTCCTTGAAAGCATTCATGATAGAGGATCGGGACGTATGGCTTATAAGCGTCAAGTGTTCGATAGAGGGCCTATCATAGCTTTTGTCGTGTTTGTTACCAGCAAAGGCCTCTACATCCAAAGGCATCGGATTCAAGACACCCGTTCATGCGGTCTGTGGAGGTTTGCGTTGGATAACATAGGTAGTGGTTCAAGCCGGAAGGTACCATTATTGAAAGCATGGCAATGGACAATCTGTACACGTCATATTTCTATGAACTTGTGGGGGATTGTTGGAATATTTGATATATGTGGGTATGGAAGTCCATAGATCTATGACATGGTTGTGTTGTTGTTTTGGACTGAATTTGGCAAGGGAAAAACGCGTCGAGTTTACGCGAGGAGGGCGGCCGCGCTCATGCCAAGGCGGCCGCGCTTGTTTGTCTTAAGCTCACCAAAAGTTTCGGAGCCTAGCGCGGTCGCGCACGCCTCGAGGCGGCCGCGGCTGGCGTCGGATGCGGTGTTTTTCCCTAGGCCGAATTAGATCAGTTTTAGGTCTCTTTAAGCCCTAAAACTCTAGTTTTACCATACATATAAATACCATAATCCCTCCAGCCGTTTTTGGTGTATGAGTATTGAAGAGAAACACAATTCTCTTGCTATTATTCATTGATCGATTACTCCCGTTCATAGAGATTCGTTCGTGAGATTCAAGGCGATTGAGATAGGACCGCCGGTGACTACATACCTGTGTGCAGCTTTGTGGTACGTAGTCCGTGATCGTTTTATCCTCGGAGAAATTTGCCTGTACCTGAGTTGCACCAATTGGGGGCAATATTTTCTCTTAGGACAGTCTTCCTAAGGCGACTCGATCAAATCACGATAAGTTTTCTAACCGTTTGATTTCTTGTTTCTGTCTGTTTTCCTGATCCTGTTCCTTGGCTTTCGGTTTTGCTATTGGCATCTTAATTGGTACGTTCTTGACTTGATCAATAAAATCCCCTACTGTTGATTAAATCTTTGTTTAATCTGTGGTGCTTATTAATTTAATTTCCAACACTTACTTCCCCTATATATATAACCCTTTCTCTAATTGATGTAAGGTATGTCCTAATGTCTTTACATCATTTATGCGCTCTATACAATACACACTTTAAAGCTCTCTCCCTACAATTTATGTGCATACACATATTGATTCTTATACTCGAGGATGGTGCAACCCCTCGCACTTATAACAGTGCTATCAGAGCGAGTAGTATAATTTTAGTTTGAGGCTGGTTTGATAGAGTTTTCATATGTCGCTAAATAATCTATCGCTCGGAGTAGGGGGCTATTGATGAGCCCTGACTTTTTAGTTATATTTATACACACTTATATACAATACAATACACGCAAGTATACGACCTATATAATTATATCAAATATATACGATGGGACCCCCAAAGGCCCACATACACATTTACTCTCCCTATATATAACTTTCCTCTGATTGGTGGAAGGTATATCCTAATATCTTTACATCATTAATGCGCTCTCTCTCTCTATCTCTCTTCAATGCACTTTCTAAAGCTCTCTCCCGACGATTTATTCACATACACATATTGATTCTTACACCTGATGGTTATAACAGGGCAATCCCCCCACACCCATAACGGTGATATTTTGCAGATATTCGACCCAATTAGCGACATATGAAAACTCTTTCTGCAACTTATTGTGTCACCCCTATACGGGCTAATTTTCTTGGCATTATCAACCATAAAATATAAAAAGCATTATTAAAGAAATTAATATGAAATCTATAGTATAAATGGTAGAATGGGTGAACAGTTGAATGAATAGTTTCAAATGAATTTTTTTTTATTTTGTCCTCATATATTTGTCTCTTTTCCATTTTGCCCTTAAAAAAAATTAAATGAAAAAAAATAATAAAAAAAAAGGGCACGAGCATGCACTAGTGCATTTATATATTTGAAAAGAAAAAATATACTATAGGCTTTACAAATACACAATGAAGCCAAAATATATGAACATGGAACAAAAATAAAAAGGAGGAGGGGGTTGGAAGGGACTTGGAACTGATCTGGTGAGAATTTGTTTGCAGAACTGTTGTTCACGACCACAATTTTGGCCAGATTGTATTGCTTTATATGTGTGTGACTCAGTTTATTTCAACAAATTTTGATTTTTATCAATCTCAAAAGCAGTTCGTCTTTAAACATAAAAGTAGGGCGAGATGACGAAATCATGATCATAACTACTGTGGTGGGTAAATGGGTGCCGAATTCGGGTAAAGCACCAATAGCTCCTCGAACTAGGGGTGTATATGGTTTGATTTGGCGGAATTTACGAACCGAACCAATAGTTATCGGTTTGGAAAATTTTCAAATCGAGCTGAACCATGAAAAAATTCAAAACAAACCAAACCAAACCGCTTTGATTTGGTTTAAACTGCGGTTCAAATATGTGGTTCAAATCACGGTTCAGACCGTGATTCAGACCATGATTTATAATACGGTTAAAACCACGATTCAGACCGCAACTAATTATCACATTTGTTTAAATTTTTCGTGATCAATAAGAAAAAGCGAAAGATGTAGGTGTTTAAAAGAATAAAGTAAGAGAGAGACTAGAGGAAGAGAGAAGCCAAATGAAGAAAAATACTTTACAATGTCGATCATATTGAGAGAACTTGGTAATTTGTGTATCACAATGAATATAACAAATATAACAAATGATGAAATTAATATTAAATAAGATATAAAAGAATTAATCTATGTAATGTAGGTTTTTTTATTGATCTAATAGTAAATATTAATAAATATATGAAAATATTGAATAAGATAAAATAGGGGTTAGGATTAATTTATTTAATATGGTTTGATTTGACGCTTTAATCTTGCGCTTCGTTTTATTGATTCGATCTCGCGATTTGGTTTAACTCGGTTCAGTTTGATATGCAAGTTTAGACTACAAACTAAACTGAACCGCGTAGTTTATCAATATTTAATATCAAATCAAATTATTTATACTTAAAAATAAAAATAAAATGCATAATTTAATTCGATCTCAAAATCGTAATTTAAATCGAATCAATTACACCCCTTCCCCCGAACCATTAAAAGGCCCCCGAACCATTAAAAGGTATAGAAAAAACAGAGGGCATAGCATAGCACAAAGATCCTTCCATTTGCCGTCACTTGCGAGAAGGAAGTGTGTGTACAATTAAAAGTAGTACTACTTGAAACATGCTAAAACATTACTCACTGTCTTTCTCTCGCGCGTGCCTACAAAACTATCTTATCTTGTGCACACGTTCTACATAAGGTGGGACATTCAAATATACAAAGTTAATCCTCTTCCCCTTTAATGTTTGGCTGACCTTCAATTTTATTTTATTTTATTTTCTTTTCTTTTTCTTAAATTAGTATATACAATCTTCGTTCATGAAAATAGTTTTTTATTTCTAATTGTTTACTTAATTTAATTTTGACTAAATTATTCCACTAATAAAACTATAAGAAGAGTTAATAAATAATAATGTACCAAAAAATAGTATTAATAACATTTCATGAGGGATGGGGTCATGGGGTTGGCTATCACTATTCCAAATGCGTTATGCTATTTATATGTAAACCTTAATTATCATTATATTTCGTACGAGCCTTCGACAGTTGTAAAGTGTCGTCTTTTTTAAATTTATTAATACAATTACGTGTTGTTTGCTTTAAAAAAACATTTCATGAGGGATAATCAATTTTTTTTTTTTGATCAAATGTAGTTGAGTTGACCGTCAAAATAAAATGGGCCTATCTTTTTTTAGAATAACAAAGGAAATATATTGCAATTTTAATTACTCCTTATGTGCTAAAAAGTAAAAACATTGTCCTTCCTTTTTTAATACCAAAAAATGTCTTATTTCTTTTTTGGTAGATCTTGTGAAAAATGCATTTTTCCTGGACAGTGTGTGAAACAATGACGAAGTCAAAAAAAATGTTGGATGGAGTCGAGATTATGATATAATTTTCTATACGTTATAAAACAAGTTGCCAATGTGGATCAGATCGAGCAAATTTCAATTTATTAGACCCAAAATATAATTTATATAAGTCTCAATTACGATAAAGGGAGTGTGTGTTCCTGATAAATGACTATTATATAGTCATTTATAGCATTAAATCTATATCATTTACTTAGTTTTTATTCTCATATAGTCTTCATTTAGTATAATTTAGCTTCTTTTGTTCTATACTTTCGATTTTATGCTTGTTGGTATGTTTGAGCATTTATACATATTTTTAAGTTGATTTCTGAAACAAATAAAGCTCGAAAAATATCTAAGAATCAAAACTAAGAAAGGGGCAGCTTCAAAATGATCACCCAGGCCTAACCTCAGCTGGAGCGGTCATGCTCTATATATATAGGAGCGGTTGTGCAATTGCCTCCTGCCAAGCCAAAATGGCCCAAATTCATTGGAGCGGCAGTGCGGTAAAAAGGGGAGCAGCCGTGCATTCAAACCAATTCAAAATGAAATTTGGCGCCAAGGCATGCATGGCCGTGCAAGTCATAACGCACGGCCGTGCACTTGCTGTTACTAGGCTGAAAAGGCACCTCTTGAAGACAGCTTTTTGAAGAATCGCAACCTTAGCTTAGGATGCCTATATAAAGACTCCTTTGTATCAGTTTTAAAGATCGAAAATGATCTGATTTTGACATCTGAATATACATAGAAACACATATCAAAAACTCTCTAGCATTATTATTTCAAATATCTCGAAGATTCAACATTTGTTCTTGGAGTTATTTGGAGTATTGAAGCAATAAGATATCAAAGTTTATTTTCAGCCATTGTTTTCCTACAAGTATTTCAAATAAGTATCTTTCTTCTCTGCTTTAATTCATGTCTTATTTATTAATCCTTGTAGTTTCTATTATGGCTAGTGAGTAATCCTCTAACTTCTTGGGGTTGAAAATTCAGCATAATGTAGTTTTCTTTGTTAATCAAGTTTAAAGCTTCTTTCACCTTTCATAATCAATTCTTTTATATCATTTTGTCACGCCTACAAATATGATGACGTCCATAGTTTGTATGAATCTTAGCTAATCAAGAGAAGTATCCAGCGGAACCATATAAATCGAACTAGGCTCCATTAATCACGAGAGTAGTTTAATAGCCTATGGATGGTCCTTTAGTGAAAAATACGTGGATTTTAATCAGAACTTAATGGATTCTTATTAATCATGGACCATCGAGAGATAGGGCATGATTAATAAAGAGTACACGTGCAAAGCCTTCGATTGACAAGTAATGCACAACTTAACGTATCATCCTTGATATATGAATTGAAATATATTTTTATATATATGAATTGAAATATATTTTTATATAAACTTGATTTATTTATTGACTACATGTTGTTAGATTTCTAATCCCGAGAATGTCTTCATTTTATAAGAGTTCAACTGAAGTATTTCTATGTATGTTTTTATCATTTTCTTAACTCAAAACGAAATTCTCCCAAACTTATTTCCATAAATTCTGTAAAAATAAATATTTCCCAAGGTAAAACATGTCCTCGTGGGATCGACCCGTACTTGCATTAGCTATATTATTATAGCCCGTGCACTTGCGGCATTTAAAAGAATCGTTAGGTTTGAAACGAACAAGTTTTTGGCGCCGTTGCCGGGGACAACGGTTTACTTTTTATATTTGTCTTTACTACATATTTCTGTCTTTAATTTTTGTTTAAAATTTCTTCCAAAAATCTGTTGCGTTTAATTTCTTTGTTGAGTGTTCTTGCAGTTTATGAAACGGACTCGGATCTTCATTGACAATTTTGATCCAAAACCCAAAAAAAGCTTTCACGAAAGACTAAGAAGATTCAAAGAAGCATTAGAACAACATATGGCGGAAGACGAATCCGCAACACCTCCTAGGACCCTAGGGGACTTCGTTAATCCGAGTACCCCGGAAACTAGATCTCCTATAGTTGTGACGAACGCTAATGCGGCCAACTTTGAAATAAAGCCGCAACTACTTCATATGGTTATGAATAACCAGTATAGCGGAACAGCTTTTGAGGATCCACATCTTCATGTTCAAATATTTTTGGAATATTGTGACACCATTCGCATTCAAGGTGTCACATCGGAAGCAATTAGAATGCGCCTTTTCCCATTTCTCTAAAGAACAAGGCAAAATAATGGTTGAATTCGGTCCCCCAGAATTTCTTGACAACATGGGACCAAGTTTAAGAGGCTTTCCTAGGGCGTTTCTTCCCACCAAGAAAGACCGTCCAGATTCGTACAAAGATTACAAACTTTAGCCAAACGGAAAGCGAATCATTGTATGACGCTCGGAAGCGTTTCAAGGA
This sequence comes from Adenophora triphylla var. japonica, assembly GCA_022495995.1. Classification (NCBI taxonomy): domain Eukaryota; kingdom Viridiplantae; phylum Streptophyta; class Magnoliopsida; order Asterales; family Campanulaceae; genus Adenophora; species Adenophora triphylla. The sequence continues at coordinate 250,261 of JAFEMH010000135.1, read as the reverse complement.
GCTCCTAAGGATGTGCCCCCACCACGGGCTGGAAAAGTGGTTGATTGTGCACACTTTCTACAACGGTCTCACGTTCAAGACAAGAGAGACCATAGATGCCGCTGCAGGAGGAGCACTAATGAACAAATCGGTGGATGAAGCATACAACTTAATCGAAAACATCGCCTTGAACCATTATCAATGGTCCAATGAGAGGGATCAACTGCAGGGGACTCCAGGTAAGTACAATAACGATGTCATTACTATCTTGTCCTCTAAAGTTGATATGCTTTTAAAGAAATATGACCAAGGCAGACTTAAGACGAGGACAAGAAAGCATCCCTCCTCACCCTACGAATTAAAATCGATGAGATATCCTTACCCAACAACAGAGGTCGCTCCAAATGGTCAGACTTTAAGTAGTAGAGGTTGATATTGTCAAGAATCTCAGTCCAACTATGGAACAACATTTGGGGATTCAATGTCAAGTCGGTCAATTCTAAACCGACTAGGATAACGTACGTCGGTTCTAGGAGACTGGTACCTCGTCAGAATCTCCCACATCTCGTTCAAACTCAACATCATCCACGGCCCATCAATTCTATGATAAATTCTAAGGTTTTGGATATGATAACAGTATAGAGCGTTGGGATTACTTCTTCACGTTCTGGCCATCTCTAAGAACGAGTAAGGCACAAGAAATCACTCAAGAAATTGTTCAAGAAAAGCTTCAAACAAATACAACAATGGCCGTTCAAGAACACGCCAAGCACAAATAACCCATAAATTTGCAAAGAAACTAAGTAGATTGAGAAGAGTTTTTACCTGAATCGAAAATTGTTGAAGGAGATACGAACCAACTTAGAACAAACACCAAATAGTGATTGGAAATCAAGAAATCAAGAACACGTCGCCTGCGGATTTGAAGCTCAATAGTTCTCTCTCAAGGCTGAATAGTGATATAAGAGTAAAAAGGAATTGGGAGATTTTATACCAAAATTTGAAACGGGTATGGGTCAAAATCTGGGTAAAGGGGCGCCGTCTCTTCCATGTAATTAATATTCTAGAGAGTTCCAAGACGAATATCAGACCTCGATATTCGCGCCCATCATTGTAGATTTAACCGATGGATAATGAAGCGTCTTATAACACATAAGAGTCTATTCGTATTCGTTTAAGCCAAGGTAGAGCACCACTTCCTACTCGGCATAGTCGAGCTAGGAAGTCGGGTGCCACTGAACGGTATAAACCGAGGTACGAACGTGGATCGGGTCGAGCAAATCACAATGGATTGGGCCAAAAATATAATCCATACAGTCTCAATTACGACAAAGGGAGTGGGCATTTCCTAACTTTGCTCGTCATGCTTACTCGTCATTCCCTTTATGTCGACCTAGTAATAGCAAAGCGAATAATTACTGAGTCACAACAATTATACATGCCGACCAGACATCATCTTATATGTCAAGCAAGGCATTTAACAAGACCGACCAAGGTCTCATCCAAGAACGAGAAGTACCCTACTCAGTCATCAACAAAGCAAGGAAATGGGCTTCCCTATCCTTACTCTCCACTTACTCGGCGTCAACCCAATTCGACCAAACAACTTATGCTGAGTAGCTCACCTCCAAGGCGCACGTGAATAATACATTATCTAATTCTACTAAAATAAGGAATGTGAACAGTTATAATCCCACTAGGATTATAACCAGCTCTCACACAAATTCCTATTCAACATGGATTCTACAATACTATACCTTATTTTGGTAACGCATCTTTTGACTGCAAACTTTTGTCAATTGATTTCTCTCTCTAAACACCAATACTTACTCTCACGCCGGAGGGAATTCGCTGTTGAAGCCCCGACTTAGTTTATCTTTTCGTTCCTCTTTTTCAGGCTATTCAATCATACAAGATATAACTTGCCTCTTGATTTGGGATGATCCAAATGTTTTTGGAATCATCATTTTCTTTTTCTTTTTTTCTAAATAAAATGGGATTAAAATGATAAAATTACAATTTTTTGTGGCAGGTGTTATTTTCTTAAATTTGAAGGAGATAAAAATGACATATCCCCAGAATCAAGGAGGTCGATAGATCACCATTGCCCAAGCACAGCTTAGTCACTGATTAAAGAATATCAATAATAATATTTATAAAAATGACATTAGAAAATGAGTTGATCTTATAAAAATGCGTATTTTTTTAAAATTAAGAAAAATTCATTTTTATACTGGCACTTAATAATAAGTGTACTGACACTTTTCACACTTACACTTTTTTATATTAACACTAACACTTTTTTATCCTACATTGACACTCTTTTATACTGTCAATTAATAATGCATGTAATGACACTTTTCACACTTGTATTTGTTTACACTAACACTGACACTTTTTAACACTAACACTAACACTTTTTTACACTGGCACTTAATAATATATGCACTAACACTCTTTACACTGACCTGACACTATTTACACTAACACTTTGTTACAATAATAATAACACTTTTTTATACTAACACTGTCACTTAATAATACATGCACTGAAACTCTTTAAACTGGCACTTTGTTATACTAACATTTTTTTACACTAACACTTAATAATACATGCGCTGACACTCTTTACATTAATACTTTGTTACTCTAATACTGGCAATAGCGGGAGAATCAAACCACATTTTTTCTAATTTTAAGAAAAAATACGTTGCTTTTTTTTTTTTTTTTAAAGATTTTGGGTTAGAAAATGTATTTGGTGAAATTGAACCCATTATCTTTTACATAAAAAAAGAAGGGCAAATGACAATTTAGGGCCCGAAGTATACGGGTGATACCACATTGGGGCTGAAGTCTTAAAACTGTCAATTTGGGACCCGAAGTTTCTATTTTGATCAATTTGGGGCTTTTTGACGTTTTTCGTCAAAAAAGACCGTTAAGTGACCAAGTGCGAATCACGTGAGATTCAGTGAGAGCATTTTGGTCATTTCGCGTAGACTTCAGGCCCTAAATTGAAAAAACGTTAAATACCTAACATCAGTTAAAAGAACACTAACACTCGTTATAATTCGACATACCCATTTCATCTCCATCTTAAACCTTATTCTCCGTCTTCCACCAAGCACTACCTTCAACCACCCACCACCACTTAACATTCAATTCCTCCCCCCCCCCTCTCACAAAAAAAATAATAATAAAAAAAAATCAAGGATGAATCCTAAGTCTTTAATCATGGCCAACTCAACCCCCACCTCAAAAACGGTTTCTCTACTTCTACCCCAACTTCTCTACCAAAATTACTCTCCTTTGGTAGAGCCCAGAAGAATAGAGACTTCGAATTTGGGGGTTCAATTTTTAGATGAAGAATTAGGGTTACCGAAACCCCAAATCCAAACCACCCAGATCCATTTTTGGATTTCTTTTTCCGAAATTAGGTTTCAATCTTCAGAATTGAAACCCCAAATCCAACACCAATATCTGACAACCCTTGTGGAACCCAATAATAGAGAGACTTCGAGTTTGGGGTTTCAATTCTTGAATGAAAAACTAGGGTTACAACACCCAACACCCTAAATTGAAAAAAAAACAATGAATTTATTCCCCCACCAAAAATACAGCAAACCCACCATCACAACCGCCGCCGCCGCCCCAATAAACAACACCCAAAATCATCAAACTCCGACTTGTTCATGGCAAACCCAGCAATAAACAACACCCAACACTCTAAAATGCAACACCCAACACCCTAAAATGAAAAAAACAATGGATTCATTCCCCCACCAAAAACACAGCAAACCCACCACCACAACCGCCGCCGCCGCCCCCAATAAACAACACCAAAAACCATCAAACTCTGACTTGTTCTTGATATTTCTGCCTTCTTTCCCAATTTTTTCTCTGGTCAAAGGGAGGTTGATGAAGAGGGAATATATATTTATTCTTTTGTTTAACTTTTCCCTAATTTTCAAATAATATCAATTAACCCAATTTTTTTTTCTTAATCAAGTTTTTTTCAATTTAGGACCTGAAGTCTACGCGAAATGACCAAAATGTCCTCACTGAATCTCACGTAATTCGCACGTGGTCACTTAACGGCCTTTTTTGACGGAAAACGTCAAAAAGTCCCAAATTGATCAAAATAGTAACTTCGGACCCCAAATTGACAGTTTTAAGACTTCAGGCCCCAATGTGATACCGCCCGTATACTTCATGCCCTAAATTGTCATTTGCCCAAAAAAGAAAGGAATACAAGATTATTTTGGCACACGCGCTTCTTTGTTAGGCATGCATGAGTGTTTAGGGCATGTTTGATAACATATTTAAGAGCTTAACTAAAATATTTTAACAAAGAAAGATAAATCGTTTAATAAAGAAATATCCCACTTTTAATTAAATAATAATTATTTATACAAATAAGTTCAAAACGGGATGAGTTAACTCTTATCATTTAACAATTTTTTTTTTTTTTTTTTTTTTTTTGCATTTAAAAACTTCTTTCTGTTGAATTATTTTATTTTTCCATATAAAATACTTTCTCCGTTCCGGAGAAATGCGCACAAAATGGAATGACATAGTAAAAATTAATGTAAAAGATGAAAAAGGTGATGTGTTGTGAATGTAGATGGTTGGGTAGGAGAGAGAAACTGGAGTAAGTGGGTAATTGTTGTGAGAAGAGACAAGTGAGACTCATTTCTGTTTTGAAACTTTACAGATTATTGTAAGACGTCCAAAATGTGTCTTTTTACATATTATTGTGGGACAGAGGGAGTATGAAGTTTCTTTCAGGTACGCATGTTTAATAATTCTATAAAAATATCTCCTATATTTATTGACTTAAGGAGTAATAAGACCCTTCAATAATCTGTTCAACAAAAAATGAAATATTGCTTAGGATATTATGATAAACATAGTTAAAGAAAAAAATTGTCAAAATTATCGAGCATAATTAACTACTCCTTTCGTATCAAAATGATTTTTTTCACTTTTTTTGTTATTATTACAAATAAACTTTCAACAATAGTTATAGGTTGATTCAATTTTACTAATGAAAAATTAAAATTTATAATTAATACACCATCAACAATATTATCAATAACAAATTTTAGATTTTTATTAGGATTATTAAATTAACTTAAAATTATTGTTTAAAATTCAGTAATAATAATTAAAAAAAGAAAAACTAATAATAAAAATAAAAATAAAAATCTTAAAGAGGAGAAAGAGACTGGAGAGTTTAATGATGAATCCACCAGATTATAAAATATTGTTAAATGTTATCTTTAGAGTGGTCCGTTTTCTAAGTTGCCTCATCCCCAATTAAAACATTGTACTCGCATAATCTAAACATCATTTATACGAGTCATGCCCCACTCTCCCAAACATAAATCTACATTTTTTTTTTTTATCCCTCAGTTTCACCGTCCGTCTACCACTCCACCCACGTGGAATTGCTTCAGCTTTTTTTTTTTTTTTTTAATTACAATGCCCAATATATTGATTATTGAGATCATTAAAGGTTTTTTTTTTTTTTGTTTCACTACTCACACACACACAACGCACGCGAGGTTGGAAGATACGTGACTCAAACAGACCAAATCCCCATGTATATTAAAGGTTTATTTTTGTTATTAAAAATAGATGAAACTCTAGATCTCTCACAATTTCTCCTCACGTACGGATGTAATAGAAATTCCTAACAACATGGTTGCAAATTATATTCTGTGACATTTTCGTAATAAGATGACACTTTTAAAAAAAATATGCGATGACATTTTTGTAAATATCTTGAATTTCTTTTCAAATTTTCGGATGATATTTTCGTAAATAATTGAACCTTATTAATATCTCTGACACTTTTATCACTATACATGACATTTTTTAACACTAATAGTACTTAAACTCAACCCTAACAATGCACCAAAAAAAATCTCAACTTGCACTTTTAACACTAGAACTAGAACTAGCAGCGAAAAACACTATTATTGTTTTTAAAAACAGTTAATTAATTATAAAAGTGCCACCACATATTTTAAATAAAGTTTTAGTTAATTACAAACATGCAATATCATATTTTTAAAAACATATTTTTTTCTTTATATTAGAAAAATAATAATTTTGGTAGTAGTAGAAGATTGCAAACAAAACGAAATAATTTTTTTTTCTCAAATAATTCAATTTTAAAAATATAAATCCCGAAATAACTTACAATTGAAACTATTTTTCAAAATGACCAATTTAGAACTCGCTACATGGTAAAGCGAGTTCAACATGTTACCGTTGAAACTCACTACACCATGTAGCGAGTTTAGTTTACTTAGGGTTAATCTTGTTGTCGTTTAATTGATAATTACAAATAACCTAAATCGCTACAACCGGTCCTTCGACCGATGATAATGAAGTAAATGAAATCGGTGACATCACCACTAATGTGACATCAGTAGATCTTAGGAAAAAGAAATCGATCATACAGAAGGAGAAAAAAATATTTTTCTCTCACTTCACTTTCAAAGTGAACCGAGAGAAAATGGTAGCATGAGAGAGAATTAAGTTGCAATGGTAGCATGAGAGAGAATTAAGAAATCGGTCATACAAAGAAGAAATCGGTCACTTCACTTCGATCTCGATCGAGCATAGAATGAGAGAGAATTAAGTTGCGACCCTGGCTCATTATCTACATTTTCTCTCATTTCACTTTCAAAGTGATATTAAAGCAAACAAATTTATTTTTTCTTATTATAAATACTTTCTTAAATGTATTTTATTAATAATATTTTAACAAAGTTTAATTCTAGAAATAAATTATATCACCTTTAAAATATATTTAATATGTATTAGTATATATTTAGATATTTTATATCATAAAATTACTTTATACTCGTAAAAGAATATTTTATATTTTATTCCTCTTAAAATAAATATTTTTTAAAAATATATATATTTAGTCAAAATCCAATTTGATTTTGTTTTTTTTACATTATTTCGAAAGAGGAAGTGAATAAATATTTATTTAGAAGAATCTTTGACATACTTTAATACTCGTAAAAAAATATTTTATATTTTCTTTCTCTTTACCGATTTTTCTCTTTTTGTACGATCAATATTTTCTTCTTAGCATCTACTGATGCCACATCAGTGTAGTGAGTTTTAAAAAATTGATCATTTTAAAATATAATTTCAAATATAAGTTATTTTAAAATTTATATTTTTAAAATGAAATTATATAAGAAAAAAAATCGCAAATTAAACACTAATGTTGAGTTAAAATGATAGTGAGTTGGCAGAGAGAACAGTGGCCAGATTATTTGTTAGATCATTTTCAATAGGGTGATTGAAAGGGGAGTTGAGAGGGAGTAAGTTAGTTGACATGGGGTAATAAGGGGTTGAGAAGGGGGTAGTTGAGGGGGTTTGGTTGAAACTTTTCAATCGGGTTGGAGAAAAAAAGCTGGGGCCCATCTATGCAACGTGTCGCGAGTCTATTGGGTCGGAGAGGGAGCGTGGAATACACGCGCAGAAGAGGCGCGTTGAAGTGAAAGGTTTGCCTTTTTTTTTCTTTTTTTTCTATCACGCCACTTGTCATTAAATGATTGGACACTGAATTTTTTTTTGGTTTAAATCCTCCGAATTTTTCAAAGGCAATTATCTTATATCAAAAAAAAAATAATTTTTTTTTACACCAAAATTCTTAATTTTTTTTTTATCTACAAATAAAGTCTTGTTTCATTTGATTTGGACACAGAAAAAAACACTATTTTTTAAATATAAATTAATTATATTAAAAAATAAAGAATATAAAATAAAATAAAATAAAGTGTGAATTAAAAAAAATTAAAAAAATCTCGAATTTATAAATAAAATATTAATAATTTATTTTTTAATAATAAATTATTATTATTTTTATTATTTTTGTAATTATAAAATTAAATATTGTAAATAAAATAAAAAGTGATGGGATATAGAATAATGAGTTGGAAGGAGTTGAATTTTAAACTAAACTAGCTTATTATGGGGAGTGTAATTGAGAAAGTAGTTAAATAATTAAGTGAATGAAAAAAAAAATTGAGATATCATGATATTAGAGTAGTTGAATATTTTTTGATAGTTTACCTATTATTTAACTTGGTCTTATATAGCAACTGGCCCATATACATCCGATGCAGCCGCTCACTTCCACGTCTTCCTTCTGTGGACCCCATCATCCTTTCCCATAACCATTCAGTTAATTACTCCTCCCGTCCTCCGTTTCCATCTTAACCCAAATTCAATCAAAAGGTTTGTCAAATTCACCGCATATATAAACCCTCCTACCCCTCTCATTATTATTTTCCCCTTCATTCTCTCTCTCTCTCTCTCCACCTTTTCCACCTTCTCAACTGACCCAACGAAGAAAAAGCTAACATGACTGACGACGACTGGGTGAAAGCGGCCATGGCCGACGACTCTATTGTTGGTGACCTTCTCCTTCACCTCAACCACCCGCCGCCAACCCCTAACACGCGGACAACGCAATCCCTTCCGCTAGATTGGAGCGTACGTCAGCGCCGTTCACGGACTATGATACTTCCTGTCAAAAAGTCGATTTCCACTAGAGCAAGCCCAACCACGCCGCTTTCATGGAGCGGTGCTACCTCTGGTAGTGGCGGCGCCGCTGGTGGTGTAAGTACCGTCGATGGCTTCGAGGAGTCAAGCCGGCCTCCTACCAAACGTTGCTCCTCCCTCTCGAGATCTAAGGTCTGTTACTCACCGAGCTTTCTAGTTCTATCGTAGTAGTAATGATAACGGTTTCGCTTTATCGGCGCTGTCACTTTTCCGGCGCCGGTTTTAGTCTCGGCCAGCTGAATAAGTAATAGATGGTGGCTCCTCATTTTCTTCTCGTGTCATTCGATGCGTTGTCATTATTTTTTTACCAAAATACCCCTTCCAAAACAACAGTTTTACTGTGACACGCTGAAACAGAGAAGTGAGAGTCAGAGAAGACTTGTTTTTTCTTCACCTGTCACCGTTTTATCAGTTCTTAACTGACCATATTACCCTCCTCCCCCGTCCACCCCTCCGATCTGATCCGATCCGATCCGACCTGTCTCCTATACATTATGTCTCAAAATAAACAACCTAATTTTTTTTTTTTAAAATTTGTTCTTTTATCCGATGACTTTCTTCCTTGAACGCGTATGGTCAGAATAATGAATGACTTATCACGTTTGTTATCAACGCTTTTCCGCTCCCAGCAGGCCAAAATAATTATTATGCGTCTTAGAGTCACACCTCCTATTTGTCAAAACTCGAATTTTCCCCTCTATCTGATAAGGATATGTTCATCAATATCTCATTACAATATTTTTTTTCTTTAAATTACAACCTTTCAAATACAATTAAGTAGAGGCGAAAGTTCTAACGATGAACCCTTTTAGAAGATAATGAACTGATCCATATATTTGAACAAGTCAGACACCTGTCTAGATTTGTAAGAAGAATGGCTAAAAATGTCAAAAGATTTTCAGTCCCCTACTTTTTAGTGGGTAATATGGTCAATTCGGGTAGCTAAGTGTGAAATGGACCGCCAGTTAAAATCGGTGGCGTGTATTCGTGGCAAGTATGTCCCCGGGTTTTAGTTTGGTGTAGTGTTGGTAGTGGTTGTACGCTTTATATTTTTTTCAAAGGGCCACTATCAGGTGTGGTCGGGGCCAGGTTAGGACTCGTGTGTATCTATCTACTTCATGCTATTTGTTCACAAAGCAATGCGTGTCATAACTGTTCTGCCAGTTTTAATTTTAATTCCACGTGATTATTCGGTAAACAAAAGGTTATCAAACTAGGATGACAGCTTGATCATAGCCATTTGTTTTAAAGAAAAAGTAATCTGACCCCAGTCAAAATGGGAGATTTTTTACTTTTGTCATCTGTTCTTCATCCTTTTTCTGACAGCTTGTTTAGATTAACTATAAAATTTTATCATGTGGGACCGTTCAGGCAAATGGGATTTGTGGTCAAATAATTGCTTAGTGAATGAGGGAATTTGTTACTTTTGGTGTTATTGTTAGGGTTGATAAATGTAAATTGGGGTTTGGAGCCTAGTTGGGGTTTGAGGGGACCATTTTGTCTACAACAAAAGAAAAAATACGTTGGAAGCTGACAAATTTTAAATTTTGTACCAAATCAAACTATAGCATTGGGTGTTTCACCTAAATTTTTCATTCTTTTGGTTGTTATTAGTAAGGGGTTTCGCGCAATCATTGTTCTTTTTTCTCTTAAAGGATCCTACTCGTTCGCTCAGTCCCTTATGGATGTCCAAAAAAAAAATAACAAATTTGCTTTTGATTAAAAACAAATTTCAAATTTTAGTGAACATTCATTTCGTGACTTTGTGACGGAGAGAGTAATACACTTGGATGATATTTTCGACGTGCATAAATATAGATTCTTGAAATTGTAGAAGTTAGGAGGGTTGCAGTGAATTTTATTCTTCAAAGGCATTATCATTCATCGTATTTTTGGATTCTTGCAATTCTTGAAGCGTCAACTTGTTCTAATGACTTTTGTTGAATTGTCAAACGCGTCTGATTAAACAGTTTTTGCAGGTGACTGTAACTAGTGAAGCGACCTCCTCCAAGAGACCAAGAAAGAAGAAGGTGATTACTATTCTCACACAATTTTTTCTACTACTTACTAACCATGGGCATGCAAGCATATGTTTTTCTGGTACATTTTCCCATCCCATTTATACTGGATGGTCCACCTAGCATTTTTTGGAATCAAAAAATGAAATGGTTTGACACCGAAGCCTTCAGTGGAGGTTGATTTGGATATTACTAAGGGGGCGTTTGTTTTTTTATTTTAAGTCTTATTTGCCTCTTAACACTTATTCATTAAGAGGATTAGAGAAATAAGTGTGTTTGTTTTTTTTTTTTTGAAATAAGGCTGTTAGGCTCTTAAAGTCCTCTTAATTTTAAGTGGTTAAAATGTTGTTGAATTGCCTCTGAAAGCCTCTGAAAGCCACTGTTTCATATTTGGTTTTGGTTAATTTTTTTAAAATCAAGCATTTCTTGTTTCATACTGCATTTACGTTTTTTTTTTTAATTTTTTTTTAATTTTTTTTAACTGTTTCAGATAATGAATTCGAGATAGAAAATCAAACAACTTATCCAATTCAATTCGGTTTTCGATTCTTTGCCTCTTAATCATTCAGCCATTTTCAGAACTGAAATCAGATTTCAGCACTTATCACTTAAAAAAAACAAAAACCCCCTAAATTTACTTTGCAAAGTTTGGTCTTTTCAATCATTTAGAAATGAGAGAAATTAAATGATACGTGTACTACAGATCGATCAAGTATTATTAGTAAAAAGATTATGTGGACACTGGACACATCACCTGTAATTCACACATCTTCATCAATTAGAGGCGTCTAGTTAAAAACATTCCTTAATGGCTGCAAGGTGAAACTTCCTTAGCTATTGCGGGTTGCTGCCTCGTGTTTTTACTAATATTATTGATGAGCCCGAACCTTTCAAACCAGGCCAAAAGTCCGATCTGATTCAAAGGCCAATTATGACGTGGCATATAAAAGAGCGTGGGCACTTAAACCACTAGAGTTAACACCACGGGCATCATAACCGCAAGGGTCGAGACCGCGATCGTAAGAGCCGTCAAACGAGTTGATCGCGTCAGTCATGATCGTGATATACAAGATTGCGTCAACTATGTTGACCGCGGTCTCATACCAGACTCCCGGTTAAAGTCAAAGCTAGTGAGATAAATGCATGTACCTACACTGACGTCAAGAGTCGGCTTATCCCCATCTCATTAAATGGTGGCTCAGGCGCCTTCAATTCTCGTATAGCGCCGCACCAACTAGCGCCTTCTGTCTATGTGCTTGTCCAATCAAAGACATCCCTCATTGGCCGTTGACCGCACGCCCGTATATACAAATGCCAAAATTAAGCCCGTACTCGATCGACACAAGACTCATATAGTCCAAAACGCGTGAACCATCAAAATATGGATATGGAAGCCAGCACGGCCCCAAACCTGCTGATTCGCAAAGGCCTCATTGGCCGTTGACCACACGCTCGGATGTAAAAAGACCAAGATTGAGCCCTTATCATTGCCATTTAGAGTCGAAAGAGTCGAAAAAGGCCCAGCGCGAGCGCGGATACGAAAGCTTGGCCGGCGCGCCCTGGCTGCGCGGACTAGCCTCACGGCCACATTCTACATGCCCATATGAATGCAACTTACATTGGCTCTTTCTAAATACGCCACGAACTTAAGAGTCCAGACCGCGTAAAACACTAAGGTGAATGGACGAGAGTGATGTGCAGTTGGAGAGCACAAAACAGACCGAGGTTAAAACCTCGGTCTGAGTCTCTGATAAGGCTGACAATATACGTGATGTAGTGAAAAAGTTAACTTACGTGGTTAAAACTTAAAAGGGTTTTTTAAATGAGTTACTAACTAGTAACGCGGCCTACAAACTAATAAAGGCAATACATTGCCCACGGTCAAAGCATTGAGTATAAATAATCAATCACAAAGTCATACAAGCCTAAAAGAGGAAAAGAAAATAGTACAGATTTATCATGTCTATATAAGGAAAGTATTCGAATATTGCAAAAACTCAAAAGCTAAAGACAAAAGTAGAATGGATAAAAGATATTTTTTCATTTGATAGATAAGGAAATAACAAAAACCTATATCTATTACATAAATCATATCTCCAAACATTTGGAGCAGGCTCCTAAGTTGCTGGAGCTTCTGGGCAGGATTTGGAGTAGGAGAAGAGAGAGTATCAGTTGGAGGGTTGTCTTGAGCTGGAGCTCGTGCTGACCGCGGTAAAAATAGCTCACTAACCGCAGACCCATTGGAAAATAGGCGAGCAGCAACAGCTTCTTAAGATAGTTTTTCCTCACCCCACCTAAGCGTATCAAGTTCATCCATTAGAATGGGGGCGATGACCGCGACAACAGTGGGAAAGTTTGATGCTGCTGTTGCATCCAAATTATCAATATCTTCCTGAGCCAGAGAGACCAGTGCATGCCCGGGCAGGCATTCCAGATCAGTGGCGATCAAAGAGCTAATAATGACCAATTGTTACACAGAAAATTTGCCCGTATCAGCAAAGTTCCTTAGCTGTGTTTTGCTAGCAGCATCAAACTGTGAAGAGCATTCCATCAAAATTTCATCCTTGTACTCTTGGGAGTTCTTGTACTCTTCAACAGTCTCCTTGCAAGCAGCGACAAGCTGGGCATCCTTCTATAGTTGGAACTGCTTCATAGGAAGCAGCTCTTCAGAAATCTTGTCCGCTTGAGCCTCCAGTTCCAAAACTTGTTTTCTAGAGGCCTCCAACCTGGCCGCATACTCCTCAACCTTTTTTCCAGCACCTCTTTGGCCGCGACCAGAAGTAGAGGCGTCAACATGGCTTTTCCCGTGAGCAGCGGCCATCTCCTCCGGTCCTTCAGGAAAGGCATTGACTACTCAACTGCCCGCTTTGCCGTGCTCAACGCCATGCGGTATAGGGTTTCACGATCATCAAACTCCGTCTTCGAGATATCAGAGCCAAAGAGACTAGATGATGATTCCGATGATAACTCCACTACCCTTCCAGCTTCCACCACGTCCATATCAGTGGGTTCATCATCACTACTCCCCAGATTCACCATCGTTCTAGGTTGGGCCTCAATTTGGGTGGCGGGTGTAACTTCGGTCAAGGGTTCTATATCCAACGACAGGTTCTGGTACACCGCGGACACACCTGTGGCATCAGGGGCCACGGACATCTCAGTCTCATCCATCAAAGGAATTTTCTCCCAATCGGTTATCACTGTACCGGTAGGATCTACGCTAACTCTCCTCACCAGTTCAACAGCTCGATTTGCGGGGTCACACTTACGTTGAAACCTGTTCAAAAACCCCATCACAAAGTTCCTTAAACGATTAAGGTCACCCAAAACCATCATATCATCGGACATATACATTCTTTTCTTGGCCTCCCACAACTGGGGTGGGACTCAATTTCCCCGGTCATACCTGATCGAGAAATATTTAAAAGCCTAAAGGGATAACTTAACCCAAGAGGTAGCAACCTTTCGATTGATACCACCATACTTGTTGTCAACGACGAAAGTATCAGGAGTGGTGCAATCGCCTAACTCTACACCATCCTATAAGTCATTCTAAAAACAGAAGGGACAAAGAGATGAAGAAAGGAGGAAAGGGTGAATTAACTTACGAAAATAGATTAGCACGAAGGAACGCTTAAGAAAATCTGAGCTAAGGTTTTCTCTCTCTAAGTACAGTTTCAAAGCTTGAAGGTGATAAAAGAATGAGAAGGGAGATAGGTTTGATATTTATAGGACAAATTATACGGGTCGACCCGTATTAATGAACCCACAAACCGTTTCTCTCGAATCATGAACCGACGGAAAAACTTTAAATTTTGAATTTTTGGCGCCGGGCATCTATGGCGCACTTTGGAATTCGGGAAACATCCCTTCGTACTCGACACGCGGCGGCGCCTCGATAGTCGAGGGTCCATATAAAACTTATCAGGAAGCGACCCAAGCTTCTACCAACTTCTACCAAACTCACCTCGCGTGCTCCTCGCGAGCGCCATAAACAAGGAGTCTAGCAGGATCAGCGAAAAAACATAACACTTGTGACCGCAAAGACGATCTGACCGCAGATTGAGCCTCACATACATAGCTCCTCGCTCAGACTATGAATGAATCCTCGCTCGAAGATAGGGGCCACTGATGAGCCCGTACCTTTCAGACCGGGCCAAAAGCTCGATCTGGTACAAATGCCAAGTATGACGTGGCCTTTCCAAGAGCGCGGGCACTTAGAGCGATAGAGTCAAGACCGCGTGCATAATGACCGCAAGGGTCGAGACCGCGATCGTAACAGCCGTCAAACGAGTTGACCGCGTTAGCCATGATCGTGATATCTAAGACTGCGTCAACTATGTTGACCGCGGTCTTATACCAGACTCCTGGTTAAAGTCAAAGTTAGTGAGACAAAGGCATTTACCTACACTGACGCCAAGATCCGGCTTATCCCCATCTCATTAAATGGTGGCTAAGGCACCTTCAATGCGCGTATGGCGTCGCACAAACTAGCGCCTGCCATCTCTGTCCTTGTCCAATCAAAGTCATCCATCTGCAGTAAATCGTACTTTATTGTACGAGTTCACCCGACGCGGACACGTGTCATAGGTAAAAATACAAAGATATCCTTTAAGGCTGATATCATCAACAACTCTCACTTACTATAAATATCAACCCTTGTCCCCATGGACAAGGCAAGTGAAAAACAGTCATTGTAAGCCACATTATATAAACCCTATCACACAACTCATTAAGACATTCCAAGTTTTATTCTCAGTTATAAATCCTTAGAGATCTTACTCTCACACCCGAGGGACTGAGGTGGATTAAACTCCGATTTGGTCTCTAACGGTGATTCGTGTCTTGGTTATGTTATAGGTACAAGCTTCATATACAACCCAGATATTCTTATACAGTGAGACTCCGAAAGTCGTGGCGTCATCAATTATATACTCAATATTATTGAAAAACCCTTCTTGACACTCGCATTACTGACAATTTTTGAGTAAAAAAAAGAGAGAAAAGGATGAAAGGCAAAAGTGTTTCTTCGGGACATCTCACTAAAATTTTGTTACAAGATAGAAAAGCATATCAATTACCAGAGTCATCTTGTAACAAACCTTTGTCTATTACCTGCCTTGGAGGAACAGAAATTTCATTTAACAAAACAAAGTTTTTTTTTATTATTTCCTCTTTTTCGATGTCAGGTTCAGTTATTATGTTTAAACCCTTCTTAGCAAGATAATTAAGGTTAGAATCATCATAGACTATTGAAAGACTTATGATTTATTTTACCTTTTTTATAGACGTTGGTGGAACTCAAAGTGGAGGAAGATTTGCTGTTAAAGGAAAGAAAGTATCTGAACAAGGCATGTTGATGCTTTACTCAACTTGAAGATCTACTTTTATTTATGCTGCACTCTACTTGAATGCTTATTACAAAATCATTTTGACTTCTAGAAACTAGAAAGCATGCGCGTCACTTTGGAGAAACAGAGATCTGAAAACGAACGCCTGAAGAGATTTAAGGTAAAATTGCCTTGTGGTTCTCTTTGGATCCTGGTTGTATCCTGTTTATTTAGTTGAAGTGTATTATGCATGCTTTCAGATAGATACTACTCCTTCCGTCCCTAAATGTATGTCTATTTTTACTAAAACATTGTCCCAAAATGAGTGTCCAGTTTTTTGGGAAGTTACTAAATCCTCCCTCATCCAACAAGAACGTTTATTTCACACTATCACTCATGATTTACTATGATTGGATCATTAAGGACTTTTATGTACTTAGGCTGCTAAAAATGCTTAAACCTAACCTTCTTGCAAATGTCTCTCAAAGTGAAAATTGGACATTCATTTAGGGAACAGAGTATGATTTTTGATGCATGACTTAGATGGCTACTTGCCATTGTCTTAACTCTTCTCCAGTAGTAGGTTTTCCTTTGTTATTTAGCCTCATATTGTTGTTTCTCAAGGACATGCATAATTCTCTAGTGCATCTTTATAAAATGGATGAGTGAGTCAATTTTTACAAGAGGCTATTTCTGTTATCTTATCACATTGATTATAGTTCCGTAAGAGCTCAGGTGAACAAGGCATTTTTCTGTTTTTCAGTTTTTCTTGGCCACGTGTCCAAGATGTGCATTTAGTATAATCAACTTAATGACTTTGTACTTCCTCTTTCAGCGGGAGTTACCACTGCAGTCCGAAGACAAAATAATTACAGCAGCTGGCCCAATCTCCGACAAAACAACTCCTGAGAACGCAACACAAAAGGTAGCCATATGTGATGCACCATTGCCATTGGAAGGCCGGAAGGAAGTTGTTGATGAAGGGGGTGGCTTTATGCTGCCTGATCTAAATGTTGCTGTTGTTGAGGAAGAATTCAGCTGAGGAGGTGGGAAGGACGGGAGTTAAAAATAATGAAGAATAACTCCTCCCGGATCGATCTGGTTTCACCAACAAAGCTGGTCAAGCTAGCATAACGAGGCCAGATTATAGAGAGATAATAAGTCTAACAATGTTGTTGTAGGAGGGGTGGGGGTACAGGAATGAATATTATGTCTTTGTTTCGACCTCGTGAGGGTACTGAAGGTGTTAGTGTAGACAGAGTCGTTGTTAACCCATAATTAGATGCAGCAAGTCAGCGTTGTGTAGTTAGTTGAAGGTTTATTTCTACTACATTTCCAGGAAGGAATTCTTTGGGGACGGGACAATAATTTGTTCCGTTCTTTACAGGATCATATGTAACTATTATTATAAAACTAATCACAGAGAGATTTTTCTCCGTAGTTTTATTTTATTTTTTTATGCTCACAGCACCAATCAACTTATTCTTTTTTTTCACTTATTTTTTATTTTATTTTTCATACTTGCAACACCTCTCTGCTATTTTAATACTCCCTCCATTTTAAAATGTTTATCACATTTGGCTTTTTTTTTTGAACTTTGACCATAAATTTATGAGAGATTAATCATGTTCATGAAATTCTAAAAGTTGTTGTTGATAATATTATTAATGGTGAATCAATAAGAATTTTTAGAATTTCATGAACATAATTAAATTGTCATATATTTGTGGTCAAGGTTCAAAAAAAAATCAAATGAGACAAACATTTTGAAACGAAAAGAGTATTTTTTAATGACTGTGTTAGTCTTGAAGTGAGGTCGGGGGTTGGCAAGTTAAATGAGACAGGAGAAAGTATGATAAAAATATTTCATTTTAATATTTAGATGGCGATAGAGAAATTTGGGGGTAAGCTGTAATCTATAGTATAAATCACACCACATTGTGAACAGTATCAAATATTAAATTTTTCATTTTGCCCTCACTAAGTTGTTTCTTTCCCATTTTACCCTTTAAAATATAATTTTTAAAAAAAAAATTAAAAAAAAAAAATACCATTCAAATATTTATATTTTTAGGGCTTTTTATTGGATCAAATCTATAGTATAAATGAGGGAGGGGTTTGCTACAGTGGTATGAACAGTTTCAAGCAGCGAAATTCCCATTTTGCTCTCATACATTTGTCCCTTTCCCATTTTGCCCTTATTTTTTTTTTAAATTTAAAAAAAAAAATTGAAAAAAAAATCACGTGACCTTGGACACGGGCATGTACTAGTTTCATACGAGTCACCCCAAGTAACCTTCCCTGAAATCAGTTATAACTGTTCGAAAACCAAACAGCTCAATCAAGTCCACCGGCCGCCACGTTTCTACGGTTACTCCTGAATCCCTTCCCAATTTCCAATCTCTTCATCCTAAAATATGAGTTCAATCCATCATTTATTGGGTAATGCGGTGGTTCCGGCGACCGAACGCCTCCGTTCGATTAAACCTAAAATTGGAAGATTTTCGGTTGCTTGTAATGTGAGCGTAGCCCTGAAAGTTGAGCTGGTGAGCAAGGAGGTGATGGCGGCGGAATCCAAGGTTTTGGTGGGGACGTACGCCAGAGCTCCGGTGGTGCTCGTCAGTGGCAGTGGATGTAAATTATATGATGCTGAAGGGAAGGAGTATTTGGATTTGACGTCGGGAATAGCTGTGAATGCGTTGGGCCATGGGGATCCTGACTGGGTCGGAGCTGTGACCGAACAAGCGAATGTACTCACACATGTCAGCAACGTCTACTACACAATTCCGCAGGTCAGGAATTTCTCAATTTCTTGTCATTTTCAATTTAATCTGATAGCTTTTGTTCATATTTCAATTATGATAATTGAGCAATTGGCATGAATCTGATTAAATTGGTTCGTTTACCTGCTTTGTCGAGGCAATATGATATTCAAATTTTGCCACTTACTTTTATTGCTGTTTCATTAACTTGAGCGATTAGGCCATCTCCAACAACAGTTTGCTTCAAATTTTGCATCAAAACACCAAAATGGTGCAATTTCAGCACCAAATATCTTTCGGCATCTCCAATAGCTTGCTTCAAATTTTGCACCAAATAAGAATCTTTACGGAATATTCTTATTATTTCATTTAATTAAAATGTTTTTCATTAATCATATTTAATATTATTCAAATTACATTATATTAAATAGTATGCTATAAAACTTAAATAAGACAATTAATAATTATAAATAAATAAATTTAAAATAAAATTTTATTAGAAGAAACATTAAAATAGATAATTAAAATAAAATGCTTCAAAATACAATTTCAACGGAAAATTAAGTTACATGACAATGATAGATGAACATTTGAATTTGTATTTTCACTTTGAATGTATTTTTTATATGTGTTTGTATTTTAAATTTGAATTTCAAGTGAGTTTCTACAATTAATTCTTGTTTTTTTATTTCATCTTCAATATTTAAAATTTTTAACATATGTTCAAAGTTTTGTAATTTTGTTTAAAAAATTAATGGTACAAATTGGATAATTTTGCTTAAATGAAAAAAAAAACAAATTCCATAATATAAATAATAAATATTAAATTAAAAATATATACCATCTCCGTCTCGAATAAAAAATTTGATAATTCATTTTGAGACGAAGGAGGAATTTAGTAGTTAAAAAAAATTAAAAAAATTAAAAAGCTTTTAGATCCACCGCTATATCATTTATCTATTTGCAAATCAGCGAAGCCCAAGAGAGAGAGAGAGAGAGAGAGAGAGAGAGAGAGAGAGAGAGAGAGAGAGAGAGAGAGAGAGAGAGAGAGAGAGAGAGAGAGACCAAATTCAAAAAAAGAAAAAGAAAGAAAAAAGAGGGATGGCGCAAGAAAATACCTGCGCCAAATTTGGTGCATCTTCAAGGCATTGCCAAAATAGCGATCGATTTGGCGTCGCTGTTGGAGGAGGAATTCGCACCAAATTGGAGTTGGCGCAGACAATGGCGTCGCTTTTGGAGATGGTCTTAGGGATACACAGACTCTACGCCTAATCTAAATTTAGCTCTAAATATGTTTTGTTGGCGAATTTAATTTACGGTGTGCTACTTGAAGTTGGATGCTATTGTTCACAAAGAGTCTCTTTTGAGCATGTGTGGTGCGCACGACCTGGGACAAGATGAAGTAATGAGGTTTGGTTCTTTACAGTTGAATTGGTTACCTGAGTTTTCTTCTATAAAGTTATTTTCATATATGAGTTTTAGTGAAGAACAAAATACTATAATAAGTTACTCCCTCCATCCCCAAATCGGTGTCCATTTCAATAGATGACACTAACATTATACTCTGTAGTTATTAGTGGCAGCTATATGAAGACATTTGGTGGAACGAGAGAGTAAAATCTTAAAGTATTAGAATTTACATCCGAGACATAGAGACTATTAGTCAGTGAGGGCTGTACCCAACATAGCTTATTCAGGTTGAAGATTTGGTAGGGTTGTTTTTGTGCAATTTGGTAAGTACACCAATTGTTTTATTTTATTTTATTTTGGTGGAACAATCTGTTTATTCTTTGAATTTACCAAAGATGCTACCCAATAAAGGTCACTCTTGAGCTCCATAAGTTAAGTTGCACCCTATGTCCTTCAGGCGATCTTGTGAAATCCAGAACAAGACCAACCACAAATTATAGTCACCTTAAATGATCTGAAAAAGATCCACTTACAAACGGCTCTTTATGTCAATGAAAGCTTTCAAGCTACAGGTGATTTTTGTAGATGGTTGTAGAGGAGTCAAACCATGCATTCTTGAGTCTGGAGAGTTTTTGTAGAGTTTGGACGTAACATTGCTTAAAATAGTGGCTGGAGATGTCTTTATTTTTATGATCTGCAACCTTCAAAAAGCTTTTAGACAAGGTCCTCCGGGATTGGTTGGGCATGTTTACTTGAGAGCTTTAGTACCGTTTTCGTGCACCTGGGCCTGACCCTTTCTGAGGAATTTTCGTTTTCAGAAAATGTTTTGCTTTTCATATAAATACCAGCTAGAAGATGGCATTAAAAGTTACTCATGTTTGTTTACTATTTTGAGTGATGTTTGAAAGCTGT
Source organism: Adenophora triphylla var. japonica (assembly GCA_022495995.1). Classification (NCBI taxonomy): domain Eukaryota; kingdom Viridiplantae; phylum Streptophyta; class Magnoliopsida; order Asterales; family Campanulaceae; genus Adenophora; species Adenophora triphylla. The sequence continues at coordinate 229,255 of JAFEMH010000135.1, read as the reverse complement.
GCGACTCTGATGAGTATTGACAGTTTCGATGCATAGAAGCTTTTCATACAGTGCTATGGGCTGATTGAGACCAACATTGTGGCATTTTACATTATATGTCCGGAGAAATGGAACGTTCTGTCTCTTCGCCTTCATTTACGAAATAAAATGGTTGAAATTAGAGCATGCGGGCAAAGGCGATGCACTTAATTAACTCTAGATGACTGTCTTCCGATTCTCCCTGTATGGAGAGTGGAGACAAAATGACAGTGATAACCATCTTAAATTGCAAGAAATGTAACTTCATAATAGGTTGACAGAAAGCATTGTAGAAATCAAGACGGGATTTGTAGGAAACAACTAGTTTTAAGAAAGTCATTGGTATAATGTATTAAATAAAAATTGAAAAGCTCCCACAGATTGAATGGCGACTAACCACGAGGAACTGAAACTTCGGCTGCAGTTTAGTGTTCAGCGTTTAGCATTTTTCTTAAATCAACTTGTGGGTTGATCAAATCTTGATACCATTTCTCCTCTTGACTTGATTGTATTTTCTGCAATCTCTTAAATCGTTTTGGTTTTAAGGAAGCAAGAGCTTTTCTCTGTAGGTGGAGCTTGCAAAACGTCTTGTTTCTTCCTCTTTTGCGGATCGCGTTTTTTTCTCTAACTCTGGAACTGAAGCAAACGAAGCTGCAATCAAATTTGCTAGAAAATTCCAACGATTTTCACGCCCAGATGCGAAACATATACCAACAAACTTTATATCCTTTACTAATAGCTTCCATGGGAGGACCATTGGTGCTCTTGCATTGACAAGCAAAGAACAATACAGAACACCTTTTGAACCTGTCATGCCCGGAGTCACATTTTTGGAATATGGTGATATTCAGGCAGCAAAAGACTTTATTCTCCAAGGAAATGTTGCTGCAGTGTTTGTGGAACCCATTCAGGGTGAAGGTGGCATATACAGTGCAACAAAAGAGTTTCTGCAAGCCTTGCGCACTGCATGTGATGAAGCTGAGGCTCTTCTGGTTTTTGATGAGGTAAGCCTTTTAATTTAGAAGATTACATTGTTATTTTGATTATGAAATTGGGCTAAATTCTTTTCTTCATGATTTACAATTTCCTCATCATACTAATAAATGATATGATCTCATGCTTTAGAATTCTAAACAAATCTGTTACTTCAGCTGCCCTATGTGTTCTTATGTTATACTCCATTCTGTTAACATATGTATGCATATATATATACTCCCTCCGTCCCCTTTGAATCTGAAGCTTCACTTTTTACCCAAATAGGTGTCCTATTTAAAGCATCACCTTTCCTAAAAGGGCAAAAGCTTATTATTATTATTATTATTATTATTATTATTATTATTATTATTATTATTATTATTATTATTATATTATACATACCCCACTTGTCATACTCACACAGTAAAATTGTGGCCCCACTTGTAAATCCCACTTATTCCACTCACAACCCCTTTCCCACTCACAATACATTTGAACATGAATAATGCTTTCTTAATTTTTTGTGCCCACAAAAAATGGTGAAGCTTCAAATGGGACGGAGGGAGTATATCTTAACAGAACTTTGTATGCATCTTGCTTAGGTGAAGGAGAAGAATTTTGTTAATGAAAGATTAGTTTTCACCACTGAAGTTCATACCATTCTGTTATACACGCACACACATATTAAATGTTCATTGGTCTTCTTTTTTTTTTTTTTTGGTACGTACGTTCATTGCTCTTCATCTTAAAGTATATGTATCTTTATCTTGTCCCTTAGGTTCAATGTGGGTTGGGCCGAACTGGTTATCTTTGGGCACACGAAGCTTACGGCGTATACCCAGATATGATGACTCTTGCGAAGCCTCTAGCTGGAGGTTTGCCAATAGGAGCTACATTATTGACCGAAAAAGTAGCTGTTGCCGTAAACAATGGGGACCATGGAAGCACATTTGCTGGTGGGCCCCTTATTTGCAATGCAGCCATAGCTGTTATAGATAAGATCTCCAACTCTATTTTCTTGGCGAGTGTCTCCAAGAAAGGTCAGGTCTTGAAGGAAAAGTTGAAACTCAAGTTAGGAGGAAACAAGCATGTAAAGGAAGTACGAGGATTTGGGCTTATTGTTGGGGTTGAGTTGGATGTGTCTGCGGCCCCACTTGTGGATGCCTGCCGAGACTCTGGTCTTTTAATATTGACCGCGGGAAAGGGAAACGTAGTTAGAATAGTGCCACCATTGACAATCTCAGAGGAGGAATTGGAGCTGGCTGTTGAGATTCTATTGAAATGTTTGCCTGTTCTTGATGTTGATGAGAAGTATACTGAATTCGATACATATTAGATACCAGGTAAATTGTCTTTTTTTTTTTTCTATGGTAGAGAAATATCCATGATTTATGGACTGAATTTGTATCTGGCTATTATGTACGAGTATTATGAAATTTGGATAAGTTGAAGTACTCCCTCCTTCCCCTGAAAAATTATCCCATTTGCCATTTTGACTTGTCCCAAAAAGTATGTCCCATTTCTAAACTTAGGCATGAATGTTAGTGCAAATCTACTAAGGTACAAGAAGATAAAGCCCTTCCTTAATAATTGCAAAATGTACAACAGGACAATCTTTTAGGGCCGAAGGAAGTATAATTTTAGGTACTGCCTCAGTCTCAGGGCAACTCCAATGGTGGGTATCAAAACCAAATTTTGATACCCACACAAAGGTCCTTGCATCTCCAATGGCAAAAACTAGAGGTATCAAAATTTGATTAAGTCCTTACCAAAGTACCATATTTAGACTTTGCTTAGGACTTTGCTACTTTATTTTTTTCCATACTCCCTTCTTTCATTTTCTTTCTACATTTGTTCTACTTCTTTTTAAATTTATTTAATTATTTATAAAATTTTGATTTTTGATTTAAATTTTTTAAATTTTTATATAATTATTTATAAAATTTTAACTTTTATAAAAAAAATTAATTAAAATAATTATTATATTTCGAAATTATTTATAAAATTTTATTTTTTGATAAAAAATAACTAATTAAAATAATTATTATATTTCAAAATTATTTATCATATTAAAAATATTAATAAAGTTATTAACTTTAAAAAAACTAATTTGGTACCTAATTTTTGATACCCATTGTTGGAGATGTTTTTTTGGTACCTATGCAAATAGTGTTTATTATGGGTATCAAAATTTGATTTTGATACCCTTAGGACTAGGACCATTGTTGGAGTTGCCCTCAGAATGAATATTGCAGTAGACATGTTAACGTTTTTAATTTTTAAGGATGATGATTTACTAGTTTGTACATTGTCATTACAATGATAAAACTGCACCAAGTTACTTTTCTTATTAGGAAATACAATATTTATATTGGAACGAATCAAAATAAAGATTAAGACATTTATTTTAGAACCGAGAGAGTATTTGAGTAAAACTAATGCAGTTAACTACGTTGATAATCTATCTGCTCTTTGTGATTGGTTAGTCCTGGTCAATCTGTATTCATATCGATTATCGATTAAGAGCAAATTCGAACATTTATTATTTATTGTAAAAGAACAAATTTTATTTTAAAAGAATAATAGGAATAGGAAAATATGAATCTGAATCGATTAATGTATTGTAAATTATGATTTTTCATGTCATTTTTTTTTTAAAGAGTACACTTATTACCGAAATCTACCACTTTATTAATTCAGAATTAAATTTTGAGTCCAAGGAAAGGTAAAAGGATAGTTTTTTTTTTTTTTTTGAGAGAGAGAAAAGGTAAAGCCAAAAACTTATAAAAACGCGTTTTTGTTAACTTAACAAAAAACGTGTTTTAAATAAAGGGCGGGGCGTCTCTCTCACTTTCTCTCTCCTCACAGTCTCTCTCTCACTAAACGCAAAGCCGTTCTTCTTCACCGCAAAGTCGTTCTTCTTCACCGCAAAGCCGTTCTTCTTCTCCGACCCAACAATTCCAATCTTCTCCGATCTCAAATCTCCCTCGCCGGCGACCTAATCTCCGAGATCGGCTTCAAATCGGCTTCAATTTCCAATTCAACGAGAGATGAAATTGTTCTTCAACTTAGGGTTAACGGCTTGATGGAGTACATTGCAATTTGCCGAGAAATGGATCGATGCGGTCGAAAAAGATGACCTTCGTTCAACTCATCTTCCCGTCAGTACCGCTCACCGCGCCGTCTCTTATCTCGGTGACCTCGGCCTTCTCCAGTTTCGCGACGTAATCTCCCCCTCTCGCTTTAGATCCAATTTTACGCACGTCATTTTTAGTCTGAATTGCAAAATTGATTGTGACTGAGTTTTATTGATTTCCTGCGTCTAGAGAGAGAGTAGTGAGAGAGAGATGCTTTTGCGTTTGTGAATGGTGCGTCTTCGTGGAAGAAGAAGGACGAAGGGGTTTGATGTGCCGGTTCCCATGTAAATTAATGCCAGTATTTGTTTTTTTGAGTGCCAGTTCATGCATTTTGGAGTGCCAGTGCTTGTGTTTTTAAGAGCCAATGTCAGTGTATGTTTTTTTGAGTGCCAGTTCATGTATTTTGAAGTGCCAGTGCTTGTATTTTTGAAAGCCATAAAAAATGATTACCAGTGTTTTTGGGTGCCAGTGTATGTGTCTTTGAGTGCCAGTGTACGTGATTTTGAATGCCAGTCCATGTTTTTTGAATGCCAGTGCTTGTGTTTTTTAGAGACAGCAAAAATATTAGTGTAACAAAATGCCAGTGTTAGTGGAACAGAGTGCCAGTGTGAAGAGTGCCAGTTCATGTATATAAAAGTGCCCGTATAAAAGTGCCAGTGCCAGTTTAACAAAGTGCCAGTGCCAATTTACACTGGCACTTTGTTAAATTGGTACTGGCACTTTTTTCACTGGCATTTTGTGATACATGCACTGGCACTTTATCATACTGGCAGTTTGTTAAACAGACACTGGAATAAACGGGGAAACCAGTAATTACAAAATTGCCATCGTTTATTTTGAACATGGTTGCCAGTAATTACAAAATTGCCACCGTTTATTTTGAAAACACGTTTTTCCTTATCTTAAGAAAAAACTAGTTTTTTATAAGACCAACTCAAAGGTAAAAGGATAGTTAAGAAAATAAAAAAAATCCTTCCATCACTTTTCTTTTTAATGAAGTCACAACCGGGAGGTGAGAAGTTCAGGGTTTGAACTCTAGCGTTTATCGAGGGTGATCACAGAGTTCGAGCCCAAGTGCGAGGGTGAGTAAGCCTTGATTTTATTAAGGTAGAGTCACATTCTAAATAAGGGAAATAATTTTAGCGTAGGCAATATAACTCTTCGTTTGAGCGAGCGGACGTTGACTGTTAGGTTTGATACTATTTAAGTTGGGGACGCCAAATTAGAGGATTGAACAAAATAAACTGATAATTTCTGAGATGGAGCAAGGAGCGGCCGCGCGGAGTTTCTGCCAAAATGGGGCGATCGCGCGCTGGATTGGAGCGACCGCGCGCTGGTATCCAGACAAAGAGGGCGATCGCGCCCTCCGGGTGGCGCGAGCGCGCCCTAGTCCGATTTGGGTCTAGTTTGCGGCAAATTATGTGCAGGGTTTGAAAACCCTGCAGGGTTAGAAATAGACAGTATAAATAACCCTTATTCCCTAACAGTTTTTCTTGTAACCTCTAGTGTGATAGGCATATCAATAATTCTAGGGTTCTAAAGTTCTCTCGCTCGTCTCTTTTCTAGATTTAGGGTTTGCAAAGTTAGAAATTATTGTGACAAAAAAATTGTACACTAGATTATAGATTGTAATTTGTTGATTTTCAGTTGATAATAATATTCTCTGCCTATGCTCCTGGACGTAGCCAAGTTGGTGAATCACGTATATTGCTGTGTTGTGTGATTGTTGTTTGTTTTCTATCTTATACATAGACTCTGTTATAATAAACTGGTATCAGAGCCAGTCAGGTTTGAGAGATGTCTAGGGTTTTTTTGCTGCAGAAAAAGATGGGATAAGGAGTTGAATCACCAGTTGACAAGTTTAATGAAAAGAATAGTTTTAGTCATTGGCAAATCAGGATAAAAGCCCTGTTGAGAGACAAGGGTTTGTGGGCTCTAGTGGCTACTGCAATCAGGGATCATTAGGATTCAAAGGGCAAAGCAGTTGCCGTTTCTACAGGTGTTGTCGCGGCTGCAACAGCAGAGAGTTCGGAGAAGGAAAGGAAGGCAGCCGAGAAGGAAGCAGCAGATCTGATCGTGCTAGATGATAGGGCCCACTTTAAAATCATTAAGTGCCTAGATGATTATGTTCTGGAAGATATTGTAGATACTGATTCCGTGGGTTCTTTGTGGCTTGCGTTGGAATATATGTTTCTGACACGATCATTGACCAACAAGCTGTATCTAAAGCAGAAGATGTATTCACTTAAGATGATGGAAGGTATGTTGATTAGGGATCATCAAGATCAATTTACTGCTTTATTACTTGAACAACGTAATATTGAAGTTAAAATTGAAGATGAAGATGTTGTTCTTATTCTGTTGGCCTCCTTAACACTGTCGTATGAGGTATTTGTGAATTCCTGCATTAATGGTAAGGATACGATTATTTTGGAAAAGGTTAAGAATAATCTCAAGACTAGAGAGTTGCGTCGCAAGGCGAGCGATATATCTACATAATCTCAGTCAATAGGTTTGGTTTCAGAAAGCAGTAGAGACCAAGGAGGAAAAACAAGGGTTCTTCAAAAAGGGGTCCAATACCTGGAGATGTTTGTAGTTATTGCAAAGAAAAAGGGAATTGGAAACACGAATGTCCCAAGTTGAATAACAACGAGCAATTTGGGTCAACTGCAAATATGACAGATGACGATGAGGAGGACTATACTCTAGTAACCGAAGAAGAGAAAGGTATGATAGATACATGGATTCTTGATTCTGGGGTTTCTTATCACATGTGTTCGCGTAGAGAATGGTTTGCAACGTACGAGGAGACGAAAGGGGGCGATATTTATATTGCTAATGGTTCTGTTTGCAAGGTAGTTGCCATAGGTTCCATAAAGGTGCGAACTTCGGATGGTAAATTTTGTACGTTGAACAAGGTTAGACATGTTCCTGAAGTACCAAATAATCTGATATCGATTAGCGGCTAGAAAAGATGGGATACAGTTTCAAACGTGAAGGTGGAGCGATAAATGCGTGCATGTGTTCGAACGTAATTCTGAAATGGGTAAAACAAGGTTCCTTGTACGTTTTCCAAGGTTCTAGGTTTTTTGGCTCGAGTGTTGAGCATCGTACGATAGAGGGTATGGTAGAAACATAACTGAAAGAAGCATGTTGCATGGCTTTGTGTGCGGTGGTTGACAAACATGTGGAGCAGCAAGCTACTATAGGTGGAGTTGAATTGGGCAAGCCACAACTAGTAAATTAACACACAATTGGGAAGCGAGTAAGGAATCGAAGAAAAGGTACGTACTGTTAGGGATTTCGCTGATATGATAGTTTGTTTGGGTGTTACGAGAATCTAATGTTGACTGTATTTGCCTAATTGCCAATTGGGGCAACATTGAGTGCCTTCTGAAGTGACACATTTGGTTGTCTTGAATACACATTAGTGTGCTCGGCGAAGCACATGTTGGGTGTCCAGAGGGATACAATTTGGGTGTCCAGAAGACACGTCTGTTTGCTTGTAGGAGCAAAAAAAAATGTTGTACACATTTTTGTTTTTCGAAAGACAAGCTTGGTGTTCGGCGTAACACATCTGAGGTAGAGGGGGGGGGGGAGTTCTAGTTAAGTTCTAGTTATGTTTGGAGGTTAGATGCAAAGGTGGAGATTTATTTGGTTTGATGTCATCTAAGTTGGGGACTGTGATGATGCCACAATTTTTTTTTGAAAATCAAACGGAGTCGCCACGCCGTTTTTAGTTTAAGGGACAAAACTTTGAAAAATGCCCAAAAATGAGATATGTGGGTTCGGAGGTCACGTTACACTCCGGGAAGAACGTTAGGGTTCACCCGGAATGCCTCGTAAAACGAGTCTTCCTAACTTAAAACCATTTGTGTTTGTGTGTGTGTGTGTTTTGCAAAAGGAATTTTCTGGAAATAAGAGTTTTGACTAGACTCGACTGAAATTTATCAAAACAGTGTGCTTCTGTGAGTGAAAAATGACTGAAAAACAAAATGTCTGTCCATTGTATTCTTGTCCGCACGGACCAGAGCGAGGGTCAATTCTGTCCACGCGGATGAGATAGTAAATATTCTTTTAGCAGCTTTCCAGTCTGATTCTGTAAATTCCAGAATGTCAACTGGAGTTACAGAATCAGAACTGGAGTTTGCAACAGAAAATGATAAGTAAAAAACATTTTTGAATTTTGCATTCATGCTTGTCCCCACTTTTCTTAGGCTTTGATTAGTGATCACTAAACATGATTAGTGGTGATCTACTATATCAAGCCATCCTTAGGGTACATTAGGACTTGGAAGCACTTCATTTGCTTGGGATGGGGAGATTTAACATAAAATAAAGATTAATGTATGAAAATTGAATTTAGGTTAAGGGTGTATCAACTTTAGAGTGGATTTCTAAGGTGGTCATTAAGATGACCATCCTTGAGATCTTTGAACTCAATGTATCAACTTCACCCCTTTTGTAACCTAGGAACTTTAATGATCTTCATCCATGGAAATTGTTCCAAGGTGAAGATCTTAGGTTAGGGAAAAACATTTACAAGGAAGTAAAATAATTTAGACCATTTAAAAGGGTCATCCATGGAAATTTATTTCAAGATGACCACATTTTAGGTCAAGTAAGAACTATTGACATAAAAGAAAATGAAAATAAGAATATGGACCATTTAGTGTGATCATCCATGAAGATGAACTCCAAGGTGATCACACTTTAGGCCAAGAGACCAAGTAACAACTAGTTTATGTAAAGAGGAGGAACAACAAGCTAAAAAAATATGGATCCTTGTAGAGAATCATCCATGGAGATGAACTCCATGGAGATTCTCTTGGATCTAAGCAAGAGATGAATAACAAGTAAATGAGCAAGTTACATCTTTAAAATGTGAGATGTATGCATGGATGAGGGAGATTAAGGTAAGGAGAAGGAGGGTTTACCAATGATTGTACCCTATCTTCCTTGGATTTGTGTTTGGGGCTTGAATTTGATCAAAATTTGTGTTGGAATTTTGTGTTTTTTGCTTGGAGTTTAGGCTGTTTTCTGGGTTTTTTTGTGAATATAACAGTAAGGGTTCGAATTCTGGATCCCTTGAACTGAGAGAGAATGATTTAATTTATAGGCTGATTTTAGGTTTCAAAGATATCCGCGCGGACGAGACTGAGTCTCATTCCTATCCGCGCGGATTGAAGTGTAAGCGTGCCTGATTTTGCAGAAAGCAGTTTTGGCTGCTTGCATTTAATGAAAAGTTGGTCAATTTCTTGGAAATGACTCTTCCCAACCGATTTTTGACCCATTTTTATTATTCCTTTAAGGTCCTTTCTTGTTTAAATTGCCTTAAAAAGTGACCAAAATGCCCTTAAATGTTTATTTGACGTGGAAGTCGTTAAATTGGGCTGAAGGAACATTGGCGATTCAGATTGGGACACTTACAGGGACGCCAAATTAGAGGATTGAACAAAGCAAACTGATAATTCATGAGACGGAGCAGGGAGAGACCGCGCCATGCAAGGGGAGCGGCCGCGCGGAGTTTCTGTCGAAACGGGGTGATCGCGCGCTAGCGTCTGGACAAAGAGGGCGATTGCGCCCTACAGGTGGGGTGATCGAGTCCTATTCCGATTTGGGCCTGATTTGAAGCAAATTATCAGGGTTTGAATGTCCAGCATGGTTAGGAATAAACAATATAAATAACCCTTATTTCCTAACAATTTTTCTTGTAACCTCCAGTGTGATAGGCATTTCAATAATTCTAGGGTTTTGAAGTTTTTTGCTAATCTGTTTTCTAGATATAGGGTTTGCACATTCAGTAATTCTTGTGACCAATAATTCATGCACTAGATTAGAAATTGTAATATGTTGATTTTCAGTCGATAATAATATTCTCTCCCTTTACTCATGTACGTAGCCAAATTGATAAATCACATATATTGATGTGTTGTGTAATTGTTTTGTTTTTTTTAGGTCCACATTTCATTCCATCTAAACTTTAAATTAGAAATAACTGTTGACTCTCTCAAATATTTCTAAGGCAAATTAAAATTTTCTTTTCTGAAAATTTATTTTATTTTAGAACTGAGGAGTAAAAAATAAAAAATAAGCGAAACAAACACCCAAATATAACGAAACTGAAGTCCATAACCGCTTTAAAAAACACGAGTCACATCTATATCTATATCTATATATACATATATAAAGACAAGATAGTTTCTAAATATGTAAATTTAGATTTTTTCTGCCAAAATTATTTTCTAATTTAGAATTTTTGTTATTTAATCAAAAGACTTAGTTTTTAACGAAAAATCTTTTGATATGATTTTATACTTATGTCTATTAATTATTATTCACTTATATGATTATTAATATGAATATTAATAGTAATCAATAAACATTAAAATGGTGATAATTCTTTAATTTTGGTTGATACCCTTCAATATCAAACTAGAAGTTGGACCGACATGATAAAAGAATGATGACAATAATTAAATATTACTTGAGATGCTTCAGTTCTTAGCCAATTAATTTAAACTTAAACAACAGTTTAGTGTCATTTATTTTGTTTTGTGAATCAGCATTAAAATCCAAGTAGCCTTTATCGTAAAACAACGATGAATTTCAATGTTTCCATTCTCCCTATAAAATAATTACATTATTTTTAAATTTTATGGAGATAAGGGAATTGTTTTTTATTTCTTTTTAGTAAAATTAACAGAAAATACTATGATGCTTTTAAGTTATCTTAGAAATTTTCTATTTCTTAAAATAATTTTATCTCTAAATAATATTTTATAAATTTTTTTTCGGGTTAATTACCATTTAGGGCTTGTGGTCATATGACAGTCTTCGTGAAGGGGCCTGGGTAGGTTTTAATGTCAATTCAGGGCCGGAATCGAAAACCGAACGTAACCGGGAACCGGATTGAAACGGTTCGAATACGAATCCACCATATTGGGAAACGAGGAACCGGCGGAATCGGGAACCGGCGATTTCGAAACCGGGAACCAGAACCGGGAATCGGCGATTGATCAAGGTAAGTTAAATGTAATATTTAGCATTTATTTAGTATTTGTATTTGTACTTGTAGTGTAGTGTTGTTTTATTTAAATTAGATTAGAATTTAGATAAATATTGTAATACAGACTATAGAGGTATAGGCTCCTTTTGTCTACCCTTGAATTATAAAAGGGAAAGACTTGATTGTCCCCCTCATTGTAATATTTTCAATTATATTAATAAAATTATAAGGGTGCCGCCCCTTTTTTTTCCTAAAAATATTGTTAGAATTTTTATTCTATCTTTAATAATATACTAACCAAATTTTGTCCACTTCTCATTCTTTCCAAAAACATACTCCCCAAGTGAAAAAAAAAATCAGATTAGTTAGCGTCTTTACTGTCTTAAGAGGTTTGGATTTAAAAAAAAAAAAAAAAGTTAGATGGTGATGGAACCGTTGGAACCGGAACCGGCGGATATAACCGAAAATCGGATTAATATGGTTCGAATACGGTTTCGGCTATTTGGGAATCGGGAACCGACGATTCCGAAACCGAGAACCGGAACCGGAACCATTTGGACATGTCTACCCCCACCCACCCCCGGGTTATCCGAGTCGACCGCTTCATTCAACCCGTATGTTAAATGGATTGTAACAGGTATTACTCGTCTTAACCCGTTACCCGCTTCAATCCGTTACCCGCTTTAACCCGGCTCAACCCAACCCATCCCAACCCGTTACACTATCAAAAACCAAAGTAAAAAGTTTGTTTGTACTTCGTCTCACTTTAAATTACAAAATAATAATATAAAAATTATGTATTAATAAAGAAAACTAAATAGAAATATTATTTTCCATCTCAAATAAATTCTTTAAAAAATGTACTTCCATAAAAAAATTATATTCTTCATTTCAAAAATAAATATTACTTTCGACTCAAAATGAATAATCAAAAAAGAATACTACATTTTTTATCCCAAAATATTACTTTCGACTCAAATAATTTTTTTTAATATCATAAATATTAAAATAAAATTAAAATGTTTAAATTTTTTTTGACCCAGGAGGGTGGGGGTGGGGGGGGGGGGGAGGTAGGGATTGGGTGGTTAAAAATAAAATCAAAATGTTAAAAAAAAATTTTGACCCGATGGGGGGAGGGGGTGGGCGGGTGGGTGAGGGTGGGGCGGGTGGGGCGGGGGGTAGGGCTGGGGCTGGGGTGGTTACAAATAAATTTAAAATGTTTAAATTTTTTTGACCCCGGGGGGGGGGGATAGGGCTGGGGCTGGAATGGTTAAAAATAAATTTAAAATGTTTAAATTATTTTTTGACTCGGGGGGTGGGTGGGGGGGGGTAAGGGCTGGGGCTGGGGTGGTTAAAAATAAATTTAAAATGTTTAAAGTTTTTTTTTGACCCGAAGGGGGTGTGGGTAGGTGGGGCGGGGTTGGGTGGGGTGGTGTTAAAAGAATTATAACTTATATTTTTTTATAAAAGCTGAAACAAAAAAAAATATAAAAATATAATATTTTTTATAATTTTTTATTCATTTTGTTTTAAAATGTTATTATTTAATATATTTTTTTTAAAATTGTTTTTAGTCCTTATATTTTATGAAGTTACATTTAACTCCCTGAATATGAAATTTAACTTCAGTTTAGACCAATCCGTTAAGCATGTGCGAGTCACATGGGACTTTAACAAGTTTTTCAACGAATTTCGTCAAAAATCCCTTAACTGGCTAACCTTTTTAATGACAGGCCCTGAATTGACATTAAAACCTACTCAGGCCCCTCCACGAAGACTGTCATATGACCTCAGGCCCTAAATGGTAATTAACCCTTTTTTTTCTTATATTATGGTTATATACTTGAAATACAAGAAATTCAAAAGTGTATAGCAAATATATTTATAAATATTTACAACTACTTTTTTTTTTTTTTTTTGAAAAAATAGAGTATTCTTAAAGTAAAAATAAAGTAAAATAGTCATTCATTTTTAGAACCAAGGAAAAAATATTGCCTGGTTAGAAATGGCGTATCAGTTACATGTCTATAATCGATCATATAACAGTTATCTATTATCTATTAATTTTTTCTTTTTTAAATAATGCTATATTTAGATGTAGTTTTTTTTAAAGAATATCTAATTGTAGTCGGTATTAGTAATAATAACAAATGTTATTTTATTCTTAAATTTCCCCCAAACAACATAAGAGGTTCGGGGTGGTCAGGAATCTTTTTGTGACCCTTAAATGAGGGAGGGAATGTGAAAGTTAAGTTAATTGATTTGATAAAAATAATTTCTGAGTGTTATATGATTGTATGATTGTGAATTTAGGATATAAATTTAGCAATATAATTGTGGAAGTCTGAACACATTTGCAATATTACAGAAGTGTTCAACATGTATTTTTCAATATTAGTATAGATTAAATAAACTATTCGATAAATAACGTTAAACTTATTTCATTTTTCCATCAATATTATCCTTTAGTATTGTGATGCTTAATTTGTGCCATAGAATAAAATTTGATTGCAATCTTTAGTAATGCTATTTCTTTAAATTTAACACATAATATGTAATTAAAGTTATTTTACACTTGCATAGTTATGCGAAATATACATATACCGTTATAGAATGTGTATTTAATTATAAACGGTATAAATCGAGGTACGAAAGTGGGTTATAACCGAGCAAGACCCAATGGATTGGGTCCAAAATATAATCCATACAAGTATCAATAACGACGAATGAAGTTGACCTTCCCTACCTTTGCTCGTCATTTCCCACTATGTCGGCCTAGACATATTATAGCGAATAATGACTAAGGCAAGAAATTCATATATGCCGACAAGGCAACTCTCATATGCCGAGCAAGGCACACAATAAGGCCGACCTAGGTCTCATCCAAAGACGAGTATACCTTCCTTGGTCACCATTCAATACAAGGAAATGGGCTTCCCCATCCTTATTTCTCTCTTCATCGACATCAATTCAGACCGACCAAGCAACACATGCCGAGTAACCCGCCTCCAAGGCGCACGTGCAAATTACTATTATCTAATACTACTCAAATAATGAATGTGAACAATTATAATCCCACTAGGATTATAACTACCTCTCACACGCTTTCTTATTCAACAAGTACTCTACTATGCAATGCCTATAAATACAAGTCATAATTCACATATTTTGGTAACACATCTTTTAACTCTAAACTATTGTCAATTGATTTCTCTCTCTAAAATACAAATACTTACTTTCACGCCGTAGGACCTTCGCCGGTGAAGCCCCAACTTAGTTTACGTGTTTGTTATTCTTTTTTAGGCTATTTAATCATCCAGGATACAACCTGTCGCTGGATTTGGGCTGATCCGAACGTTTTTGACATCATCAGTTTGGTTACATTGTCGGGAAACGATTCAAATCATCCATTGAATAGCTTGAAAATTTTTGCTCCACTCTCCTAATCCTAATGGAAGACGGACATACTGCTAGTATTACTCCTGATCAGGATAATATTCATGTGTAAGAGAATCCTGACAACACTAGAAATGCTTTTCCTTTTCCCAATGTGGAACTGCCTCCTCCTTCCCCATTGGTTGATGGGCTGCCGTTCCTAGGAATGAATCTACGTTCTAGGGGACAGCCAATAACCAAGGTGGTGCTGCCAAACCCTCCTCGTCGTCGGCGTCGAGGAAGGCCTGTTGGCAGCCAAACGACGAGAAACGTCGCCCAAGGAGTAACTGGAGCCTCCCCTCAACAAGTTGATCGCAGAACTCTCTTGCATCAACATATGGAAACTTTGCAACGCATTTATGAAACACAAAATGCCTTGCTGCAATTGGATCCTGAGCACTCTCTTGCTGAATTCATGAGGCCTATGGAAATTCCCTTGAATGGGAAAGTCATGTTGACAGGCGTGGTAGTCGGGGGAATAGAGAAATTCTTCCTCCTGGCCAACATCTCCCTCATCATGGTACTGCTTGTAAATCCAAGCAAAACCCCCAAGATGTCCCTCCTCGTCATAAGGCACCTAGGCATGGTATCACAAGAAACGAGGTAGACTTAAAAAGTCAATTGAACCATCAAAGGGAGCAAGGGTTAATTCTGCAGACTTGAGAGCAAGACTCAGTCATGCAAGACAAAAAAACCCTCCTCGGCATAATCTCTCTCCTCGGAATAGGAGTCCTCCTCGGCACAGGCCCTCCTCATCATAGGATCCCTCCTCAGCCTAGGAGTCCTCCTCGTCACAGGACTCCTCCCCATTCAGAAATGGCACCTAGAATGGACAAAGCACCATCTGTACATGGGGACAATCACCAGGAACATGTGGAGCACAGTAGGGTGAATGGGCAAAGAAACAAAGAAATGACCCACCGTAACTCTCATATTAGCTCAGGGATCGATGCACGAGAAATTCTCCTCTTGAAAAAGAGACTAGATGAAATGGAAATGGGGAGGAAGGAAGTGGATGATGATGATATCAGTGTCACTCTTCCTTTCTCCCATCGGATCAATGATCTACCTCCCAATCCTGCTATTAAAATCTCGAGTATTGAAAAATATGCGGGAATCACAGACGCACGAGACCATTTGCAATGTTTTGAATCCACTATGGCCTTCCTCACCAAGGCAGACGATATTCTCTGCAAGGCCTTCGCGAGTACCTTCTCCAGAACAGCTTTGTCTTGGTTCCGTGAGCAAAAGAAGGGAAACATCGATAGCTGGAAAATCACGAGGAGAAGATTCCTGGATCACTTCGCTACAGCTGAAAAGAGAAAGAAAAGACTGACAGATCTTGCCAGCATTGAGCAAGGGAAAATGAAACAACTATAAGTTACTACAATCGATTCAGAGTTATAGCAGACCAGGTAGAGGAGAGCTTGACAGATCGGAGGTGATCGTTTGCTTTAATTTCGGACTGAGATCCGGACAGCTGATCTATGAACTTTCTGCCAGAGAGCCTAAGTCAAAGTACGATTTGTACAATGTGGCTTACGCCTTAGTAATGGCATAATAGAAAATTAAGAAGAGGTCTGAGAAACCAGAAGCAGAAGTAGCAGGCACTAACCAGGCTTCAAATGGAAGCGGCTACAAGGGGAAGAATGGAACTCAGGCTACTGAAAAAGCCGAGGTTTTTACTCCCCTCACCAAACATATTACATAGATCATGTAGTTGGTGAATTTACCAAATCCCCGACCGCTTGATGAAAGAACAAAGTACACCCGTGACATCTCCAATTATTGTGTCTTCCACAAAGACCACGAAAACGACACGGAGAATTGCATCTCCCTCAAGAGAATGATCCAGAGATGGGTAGACGAGGGAAAACTTGATCGCAACGTTATGAGAAAGGATAACAAGCGAAAAAGAAAGGATAACGATGACGATGATAAAGACGATGAAAGGGAAGACAGACCTCCTAGGGCCAAGCTCCATTTTATAGGAGAGAAAATTGTTTCCAATTTTTTTTTTGAAAGACCAGATATACGAGCTAAGTAAGGTCTATCACATCCCCGACTGGATTCATAAAGAAGAGGAGGTCATCAGCTTATCCCCTAATGAACTAGCCGGAAGTCACGCGGCTCACGAGCAACCATTGGTGATCAAAGTGAGTATTGGCAATTGTGAATTCGAAAGACTCATCATAGACTCAGGGACCTCCCGAGATATTATTTAATACTCTACCTTCCAGAAGATGAATCTGAAGGATAGCATGCTGGAACCATACTCTGGAAGACTAGAAGGCTTCACAAACCACAAAGTCAGTGCCCTGAGAACGATTGACTTATTACTGGAAGTAGGAGAGCATCCCTTCCGTGGAGAGGCCACAGTAACATTCGTAATCATGGACCTGGCAAGCGACTATCATGCCATCATAGGCATTCCAATTCAAGGCAAACTCGGGTTAGTCGCCTCCCTCCATCACCAACGAGTTAAATTCCCTACTCGTGCTGGAGTTGGATGCGTGAGGGAGACCCCCAAAGACTTCTTTGAACATGTGATGAGGAGTAGGGCTAGCTTGGTAGCTATACCGATTGTATTTCGCTTATACCATATACCAACCAAGTTTAACTTGGTATATAAAAATATGTACCATTACCAACCGACTAAGTTGGTATTCCAACTTAGTTGGTAAGGTTGGTACTCGGTTGGTATGGTTGGTACTAGACTCTACCATTTGTAGAATAAAAATTCAAAAAATATTACATTATCTTTAAAACAAACCATAACCCACATACAATTCGAATCAATAAAGACATTTTGCTTGAATATCCGACTCAATAAAGACATTTTGCTTGATTTGGGAGTCAAATAAAGTGAATTACTACCCAACAACGATAAAGACGGTGACGCTATTGAATCAAAATTAAGGAAAATAAAGAGCAAAGACATTTTTAGAAAGAGGGAATGTGAAGATAAGAAAGAAACCCCAAACCCTAGTTGTAGTAAGTAAAGAACATGAAAAATATTCAATTGAAGATAACTTTGGTTAGATTCATTAGAAAGAGGGAAATTGAGAGAGAGAAGCATGTACTTTGTTACGGGCGAAAATCGAAAATGGTGGGATGGAGGCAAATCACCGAGAGAGAGAGAGAGAGAGAGAGAGAGAGAGAGAGAGAGAGAGAGAGAGAGAGAGAGAGAGAGAGTGACTTGTGAGAAATGAGAATAGAGAAAGTCAGTCAAATTAGGGATAGAAGGAATTTTTATTATATATATATGCATACATGTTTAATATTTATATGTAAATTAATATTTTTTAAAACTATAATTGGTACTTGTTATACCAACCAACATTAAATCTATGTACCGTGTACCAACCAATTATACAGAATTGGTACGGTACTACAGTACCAACATTTTGGTATACCAATTTTCACGTACCAATTATAATTGGTACGGTTGGTATACAAGTTGATTGGTACGAATTTGATTTTTTTGTCAGCCCTAATGAGGAGCAAAAAAAACATCCAGAAAGATGTAGGTAGACACGCCAGAAGATAATTTGAAAATCTCTAAGTGTGTAAAGACTAACATCACCAGTTCTAGGCTCAATCTGATTTTTGAAACAGAAGATAAGAACCACATGATCCTAGATATACCTGAAAACAATGACACAGTTCTTTTCGTCCCGGTTATAACCCCTAATCTCGTCAGCGGATATAACTCGAGGGCCAACCATGAATTGAGATAAGGAGAGCTAACGAACATAGACGAACTAGTGGAGATGGAGGACCTAGACATAAATGGTGAATAAGGTAGAAGGCTTAGAGAAATAATCATCAAAACTTTGCAATTTTGAGATGGTCCAGAGATGGAGCCCGTAGACGAATTGGAGGAAACTATGCTCAATCCTGACTAACAAGAGCAAAAAATAAAAATCGGGGGCCAGTTCTCCCTGGAAGAAAGGAAAGAAATCATCACTCTCCTGAAAAAAAAATTTGGATGTCTTTACCTGGAAGGTCGAGGATATGAGGAGAATAAAGGAGGAGATAGCTCTCCACAAATTGGAAGTTGACCCGTCTGCTAAACCTATCAAGCAAGGTCGAAGGGTTTTCGACAACGAGTAGGATAATGCAATCAAAGAAGAGGTGCATAAATTACTAAGTGCTAGAATCATAAGGGAAGCAATATACCCTGTTTGGTTGGCCAATGTCGTGATAGTCAAGAAACATAACGGGAAATGGCGAATGTGTGTAGATTTCACACATCTAAACAAAGTCTGCCCGAAGGACAGTTACCCCCTCCCCAGAATTGACAAGCTGGTAGACTCTATTGCTGGACACACAACTCTAAGCTTCTTAGATGCCTATTCTGGTTATCACCAAATTAAAATAGCTGAGGAAGACAATGAAAAAATAGCCTTCTAGGCAGCTGGAGGAATTTATAGCTACACTATGATGCCCTTCGGGCTCAAGAATGCGGGCACAACCTACCAGCACATGGTCAACAAGGTCTTTGGTTAATAAATAGGCCATAACATGGAAGCCTACATAGATGACATGGTCATCAAGACTAAGAATGGCAGTCACGCCCCAAACTTGGAGGAAACTTTTGATAACCTACGAGCAAACAGCATGAAACTGAATACAAGTAAGTGTGTGTTCGGGGTGACAGCCGGAAAGTTCCTAGGCTTTATGGTATCACAAAGAGGAATTGAGGTGAACCCGGAAAAAATCAAATCCCTGATTGACATGAAAGAACCTACCAACATCAAGGAAGTTCAAAGGCTGAACGGGAGAATAGCTGTTCTTGGAAGATTCATTGCAAAGTCTACGGAAAAATTGCTGCCTTTCTTCAAAGTACCGAAGAGGACCAAGAGCTTCTCCTGGACATCTTAATGCTCTGAATCAATCAAACAGTTGAAGGAGTACTTGGGATCCCCTCCTTTGTTGAGCAACCCTGTCATGGGAGAAATGCTATATGTTTTCCTAGCAGCGACGGAAAATGCCATAGCTGCGGTACTAGTATGGAATGAAGGAACCACTCAAAATCCTATCTACTATGTGAGTAAGTGTGAATGTGTGCCCAAAATTTTTTGTTTATTGGAATTCACGCGAGTTTGAAGACATCCGAGTTATTTGAAAAACGGAGTCGCCACGCCATTTTGATTACCTCAAAACTTTGAAAAAAAGGTTTTATGGGTTCGGAGGTTAAGTTACCCCTTGGGAAGAACGTTTGGCGTTCACCCAAAGTGCCTTGCCGGAGCAAGTCTCCCTAGATTTCATTAATCGTGTTTGCTTGCGTGCTTTCTTTGTGTGCATGTGTTTGAAAATAAGGGGGGGGAATGTCCCAAGTTATCTTCCGGACGTACAAACCATTTGTTGGTTGTCGCTCGGGATTCCTTGGAATTTATGTATTTGGGATTATGATCCCGTCCTCATCTTATGACTTATGATCATCGCATTTTAAACCTCGGGACCCTCGGGACTTGCGTGATCGAGAGAATGACTCTCTTTTGGGTCAAAGATGAGGTTCTTTAGGAAGGAATGTCCTTAGCCCATCAATCCTACGCTTTAAGACGGTCGAGCTCGTATAGAGGCTTCATACTCATTCTTAAGCGATAATCGGAGATATAGGGTTCAAGGTTATCCTTTTCCTAAAGAAATCATGAACCTTTAATGGAAGGAACGATGCAAAGATGAGAACTTTTACACCGGTCCGTTCCAAGGTTGGGGGAAAGGGGAAATGCATGATGAAAAATGACTCTTTAATGAAAAGATGGCATTTTGGTTTTAGCAAATGATGCTTTTTGATTGAAAGAAATGATCTTTATGCAAATGATGCATAAAGATTTGATTTTTATGCAAATGATGCATTGAAAAAGGTTTTGATGCAAAGGATGCGTTTTCATTGAAAAAGATTTGATCTTTATATGCAAATGATGCATAAAGATGACATTTTTATTGGAAAATAGGGATTTTAGGTGCAAAGGATGCACCTTTATGAAAAAAGACTACATTTTTATGACAAATGAGGTCTTAATGCATGCAAAGGGGAAAGGGGTGATAAAGATATGATCTTTATGAATAAATGCCAAGTCCCAAGCAAGATATATGAATGCAATGAGCAAGTATATCAATTAAAATGCAAGGTTAGGGCGTGCGAGGTTACCAATCGTTTCCTTCGCTTCTTCGGACGGAGCTAGGAGGAGAGGTTCTTCTTGGGTCTTCAAGGAGGAGGGAGATGGCTTCTTGAGCTTCTTCTTCGCCTTCTTGGACTTCCAGCAGCTCCTTGGGGGATCTTCTTCGTATTATGAGAGTATTATGCTTCTTGTTGATGATCAAAATGGGTAGAGGAGGGCTCTATTTATAGGCAGTCTGGATAAGGCTAATGAAGCCGTGCGGCTGCAGGCTCTTTGCAAATGAGGCCGTGCGGTCTTATCCACAATGACTCAGCATTCTAGAACCATGCAAGGTGGCATCATTCTAGAAGCTTCTCCCTAATTAAGAAAAACGTGTTTCTTAATTAGGAAGGCTCCCTTCAGCCCTTAATTTTAAATTTGGACTGTTCCAGGACATTTCCGGAACACTAGGAAGGTCCGGGGAATTACCGGGAAATTTACCGAAATGTCGGGAAAATTAACCGGAAGGCATGAGCCAGATTTGGGTACTTACAGAAGCCCCTCGGCAACGTCACTTGCAAGGCGAGTGGGGTTGTCGATAGAAAAGGATCCGATCTGGCGAATGCCGAGACGGATTGGGTGACCAAGGTGGTCGAGTGGCTGAACCTTTTGGAAGGCTACCTACGTATCCCGGAGGAATCAAGCCAGGCCGTAGTTCGGAATTAGGATCCGCTGGGGGAGGAAGAAGAGAAAATGACCTAGGAGGTCAAGCAATTGATCCTACTGGGGATATGCTAGGAGTGACCCAGGTGGTCGAATATTTGAACTTTTATGAGGGGGCGCTTTATCACTGAGGAGTGACAAAGAAACAGGGTGACCAAAGTGGTCGAATGGCTGGACCTTTTATAAAAGGCTACCTACGTATCCCGGAGGAATCAAGCCTTGATCGTAGTTCAAGCATCACTAGATAGTTAGGAACGATGTCTAGGATCCTTGAGATTTTGACAATTCGGAGGCTGTCACCTGATTGACAATTACTGGAGGATGTCACCTGAAGAAGCTAGAGCTTATGGCGCTATCTCTTTATGACGGAGATAGAGGTAACTTAAGTTGGGAAACTTGAGCATTCGTCACTATTCGCGGATAGTGGTAGCACAAGTTGAAATGATTTGGGCATACGCCACTATTCGCGGATAGTGGTAGCACAATTTGAAATGATTTGGGCATTCATCACTATTCGCGGATAGTGGTAGCACAAATTGAAATAACTTGGGCATTCGTCACTATTCGCGGATAGTGGTTGCACAAGTTGGAATGACTTAGGCATGCGTCACTATTCGCGGATAGTGGTAGCACAATTTGAAATAACTTGGGCATTCGTCACTATTCGCGGATAGTGGTAGCACAAATTGAAATAACTTGGGCATTCGTCACTATTCGCGGATAGTGGTTGCACAAATTGAAATAACTTGGGCATTCGTCACTATTCGCGGATAGTGGTTGCACAAGTTGGAATAACTTGAGCATTCGTCACTATTCGCGGATAGTGGTTGCACAAATTGAAATAACTTGGGCATTCGTCACTATTCGCGGATAGTGGTAGCACAAATTTGGAATAACTTGGGCATTCGTCACTATTCGCGGATAGTGGTAGCACAAGTTGGAATGATTTAGGCATGCGTCACTATTCGCGGATAGTGGTAGCACAAATTTGGAATAACTTGGGCATTCGTCACTATTCGCGGATAGTGGTAGCACAAGTTGGAATGATTTAGGCATGCGTCACTATTCGCGGATAGTGGTAGCACAATTTGAAATAACTTGGGCATTCGTCACTATTCGCGGATAGTGATAGCACAAATTTAGAGTTTTGACAATTCGGAGGCTGTCACCTAACGTTATCCCGTTACAACGGAATAACGGAGATTGCGAAAAAGGTTGGATTTTGTAGAGAAGTTGGAAGGAATCAATAGTTTTTTGTAAAGAAAAGTGGAGTGTATCCGGATAATTTTTGTAAAAGAAGTGAATTAAAAATGCTAAAGGCAAATAAAATGAGCCACGAGGGGGTAAACTTGTAAAATAAGCCTCGGGGGGCATTGGAGGGAAAATTTGATTGAAAATGCCAGTGGCACAAAGGACAAAACAGGCCTACGGGGGACAAAATTTGTAAAAATCAGCCACAGGGGCTTAGTATGTCGCACGACATAACAGGCCCTGTGGACAGATTTATTAAAAATCGCACAGTCGCCATTTTGAAATTAAATTAGACTTGAAATTGGGAGGGAGGCGACGGCAAGAAGAGAGAGAGCAACCTCAGAGGGCGATTTGAGAGGGATCTAGAGAAATCAAACAAATCTTTAGTTCGATTCAACTTGGAAAATGCCTCCTAGGCTCTATCCGACCAAGAGGGGTTCTCAACACGCCAATTTAGCTGCTCGGAGAAAGGGGGTGCAAAGGAATCAACGGCCGTTTCTTCCGGAAGCACCAAGGGGAGATTTCTACCCACAGCTCGATGAGCATACTTCGGATGTCACGAAGAAGGAAGAGGTAAGAAACCTAGGGTTTCTTGAAAATTTTTCAATTTGTGCGAAATTGATTTTTTTTTTTCAGTCTGCATTTGAACTTCATATGGATTGGCCTGTGAACACGAATGAATCTAGGAAATGTAATGCGTAAATGCATGCCATACATTGATCCATTTTGACCTATTTTTTGCTTGAGATGATTTCAAGAAATAGCACGAAATATTGATACTTGTGCCATGTTTTCTTGCAGGGATTGCGCACCCGTGGCTCCCCCGAGGTGATTGGTGTGCTATGGGATAGCTTGCCGGGTAGCCAGGAGCAGGTACATTCGCCTAAGGGCATGATTTATGCCGTCGGGCTAGGGCAATTTTTTGAGATGGCGAAGGCCATCGGGGGCACTCAGAGGAGTGTGGATCTAGTGAGGGCATTCAGAGAGTTCTGGTGGGAGACCACTCACTCATTTCACTTCTCTTGGGGTGAGACGACAGTCACTCCGCTGGACTTTGCGGTTATCACAGATCGCTTTTACTGGGATGAGCCGCTCTACATAGAGGAGCCTATACAGGGAGTTGAGCCCCACTTATTGCCGATGATGATTTTATGGGCTTACTTGGTTTCGTTCCCCGGATCAAGAAGGGGAATGGATATGAGTTGGGGTGCTACATGGCCCGATTCAGGCGCAGCAGGGACTACACCGTGATAGATGATCCCATTGAGAGCCGGCCGAGAGCCGAGAGATTGGCTAGAGCTTTTGTATGGGTGGGCTTTTCCGACATGCCGTTCATCAACAGCCGCATCTACCGCTTTGATTTCACCGTTGGAGCTACCGAGAACCCGGGATACCGTCTGAATCCGTCCCCGGGGGAGGCAAATTTAGCCGAGATGTATTTGGCCCTAGATGACGTCGCCGAGGGAAGGCGAAGTACTTCACCGCTTTCATCCGGCTTTCGAGGTATTCTCTCACCTTGATCTCTTTTCTTTTGCGCATTTCATTATATCCCTTGTTTTCCCCGTTTTGACTTCTTCTTCTCCTTTTCGTGCTTGGGCCTACGAGTACTTTGGCCGTTATGAGTGGCGCATCAAAGATGAGTTTCCTGCCACCACTTTTTCCCGCTCTTCGTCGGTGGACGAAGGATGCCAGAAATGCACTGTGACGCCGGAGGGCTCGAGGTGCAGGATTACCGCTTCTTATCATGATACGTTGACATGCCCGAGAGGGGTTCCACTGCAGGATGAGCTTGTTCCCCGGACCGGTCGTTATGGCGCTTTGGATTTAGATCACGCCGCGCACTTCACAGCAGTGTCGCAAGCTACCGGTGGGCTTGTCCGAGACGCCTTGTATCTAGGGAGAGAGGGTGTATAGACAAAGATGGGCCGAATAGGCACGCTCGGATCCCCGATGATCCTCCAGCCTAGGATGTGGTTGCCTCGCGCTTGGAGAATGTAGATGCTTTGATCGTAGGCATGGCGGCACATCTTTACACACGAGAGAGGGGACTATACTATGTACGTGGCCATGCATCTTCGCCTCCACTGCACTGTGGTTGGTTATGGCGCTCATAGCGTGGGGCCCTCGACCGGCTATGTAGCTAGACCTCCTTTGCCCCGACTTTCATTGATTATCGTGGTGGCGGTCGCATGAGGCGAGCTCACATTGATATGTCCTGCACTCATCCTCATCCGGTGCTCCCGCGAGGTTCTAGATCCGTAAGTATTGCTCCTTACGCCTCTTTGGATTGCTTGCATCTCTCTGTTATCAAGAACCGTATTCGACACTTATTATGTCATGCTTGTAACAGTGTCGCTCAGCTTACAGGCACTTGACCAGGGCATATACCGGCGCCGGGCATGATTGGCAAGCTCCGTAAAGGCAATGAAGTTTCTCGGAAGAATCGTGCCGGCCACAGTGGTTCGATTGATATCTCTCCACCCGGCCAACCGAGAAGGAAGAAGAGCCGCCCGATGACGTGGGCACCGGGGAGCACTAGAGGACCGACGCCTCGGACAAAGATCGCAAATGTGCCTCTTTACTGCACTCCATTGAGATTGATGATGATGATGAGGATGAGGATGAGGATGAGGATGAGGACTGAGCCGAGACGGCCACGGACTCATGAGCTTGACTCCACCGTTATCACCGAGCTCGACGACTATTACCGCACGGAGACCATAGCCTACGAGGCACCTTCGGACGATCCTGACGATGAGCCAGAGGAGGCTGAGGATGACGACGAGGATGGAGATGAGGAGGGTGATGAAGAGGGTGATGGAGAGGATTCAGAGTAGCCCCCTTTCCCCTTAGACATTTATGACCTTTTGGCTATTGTACCCCCTTT
This sequence comes from Adenophora triphylla var. japonica, assembly GCA_022495995.1. Taxonomy (NCBI): domain Eukaryota; kingdom Viridiplantae; phylum Streptophyta; class Magnoliopsida; order Asterales; family Campanulaceae; genus Adenophora; species Adenophora triphylla. Next base: position 203,710 of record JAFEMH010000135.1, on the reverse strand, counting down.
GGGGAAAACATATGTTATTATTTTTTTGCTATGCACATCTTTTGGACTTGGCCTATTTCATTTTGTACGTACATTGTTAGCCTTTTGTTGCACGCACTTATGAAATGACAATGGTATGGTATTTGGCTTGAATATGAATGATTTGAATGGATTTTTGGCTTGAATATGAATGCAATGGGTGTACATGGGGTAAATGAACCCTCCCTTATGCATCTGAGAAGTGAATGGATGGTATTTGCAGCTTTTGACAAGTCGGGGAGTGCCCTGGGGAAAGCAGGAAGTTGCTGATGTCTGATGTCTGATGTGGCTAGTTATGTCGCACGACATAAGTAGCCAACCGCGCTTTGTCGCGTGACATAAGTAGCCAAGACTGCACTTCTCTTACCTTTTGGCCTTGGACTGGAATTGCCGACACAGGTTGGAATTGGGTGACTAAATAGGTCACAAACCTGGCCTTCTTGGGACAATGGCAAAGAGATATTTGGTCCCTTCCTATAAGGATGGAAACGGGGTGACCTGGGAGGTCAAACAACCGATCCTACAAGGAATGTGCCAAATCAAAAGGGGTGACCAATATGGTCACAAAATTGGACTTTTATGAAAAGCTTACGCACCCTTGGAGAATGGAGAAGGGAAAAGGTGACCAATGTGGTCAGATGGCTGAACCTTTATGAAAGGCTACCTACGTATCCCGGAGGAATCAAGCCTTGATCGTAGTTCAAACCTTACCTAGACAATTAGGAATGATGTCTAGGATTTTCGACGTTTTGACAATTAGGAAACTGTCGCCTAGAGTTACCTCGTTATAACGGAAGTAACGAAGGCGCTTTTGGGAGAAAACGTTATCATTAGCAATTGGCACGTTACTTGAGCCTAGGGATGATTTTTCTCTTGGAAACATGGTAGGGACTCGGGTCCTGTACATATGGAATGTATTTGGGAATTGTTTGAGACGGGTTTCAAACAGGTGGGGTTGTATCCCTTGGGTGCGGACTGAACTGTTGCTGTTGTCAACGTGGACGAGAATTCCCTCTTGAGCTGAGACTGGGTTTAAACCTCGAGTCCTGATTAAGGTCCTTTTCTTAAACTCTGGCGCTTGAAGCTGATGCTGACAGGCTTTTACAACCAAAGCAGATGTTGGAGTGACCAAACCTTTCTTCTAGGGATGTATATGACTTATTGGAGCTCCGGTCGGAGGAAAAACTTTCTACAAAACCCCATGTCTTACTAAAGCAAGGAAAGATCCTTTCATTGGCAAAACCTTGGTTGAATGAGCTGAGTAGGCGAAGTGACTTGGCGAAGCCCCAGTCTGGTGACCTAACGAAAATCCCAATATGACTGGTACTGCGGAAGTGATCCTGAGGTTGATCTGAACAAAACTGAACCCATCTAGGGACCTAGTGAAGAACCCGATGCGAACCCCGAAGATGGCTAAAGAAGCCCCAGTTTAAAGGAATGCTTTGACAGAGTTTTCGAGGCAGCCCTAATGCGAATTGTGGCAGAAGAGGGAAAACCTATCCTTCTCTCTCTCTCTTTTTTTTTTTATTTTTTTATTTTTTTATTTTTTATTTTCCTTAGTCGATCAGTCAACCTAAAGGAAATGCAGACAAAGAGAAGAATTTTAGGAAGATATATACATGCAGGGGCATATTTTTCGAAAGGTGGGAATAGATTCCGATTTTGTGTTATTTTGATGGCCTTATTCGATGTAGGCACAAAAGCTCGCTTTGGGTCTGACTCTTTTGAGAGAGTATAAGCGTAGAAAGGTTGGTAAAAGTGTATGGAAGCCCCTGCTGACAGAAAGTCAGTGTTTAGCACTATTTTTCCTAAGATGTAGAAAGAGAAAACTTGTCAAGACATCTGAAAACTTGTTTTATTTACAATGATCACAAGATTGCTTAAAACCCTTTATTGATGTTCGGGTTATTCAACCACTAATCTCGATATGAACAAACATTCTTATTAATCATGAGGAGAAAGTCAACCAATGTCGCGGATCAAGGTTGGCTGGGTGTGAAAGAAAGGTTTGTGTATAAGGAGGTCATTGATGAGACCAGGTTTTCGGTAATTTGGATATGCTTATGACCGGACCATTGCTGGTTGCCTACGTTCCCCTCATTGTGAGGAGCTCAGGTCGCCGTAGTTCGGCCTTGGCCGGACTGTTTTGGGAAATGGGATTTTGTGGTTCCTTTAGTGAAAAGGCTAGGATGAGAAGACTGGATGATGAGGCATGGGCCTCGGGATGATTCCTTGACCAAGTCATTCTTGGACGGCTGCTTCAATTGCTTTCTGATTCTCGTCTTTCATTGGGGGAGAAAGGACTTGCATATGCCTAAAGGCTCATGAAATGCTTCTGCTTTTGCTTCGACCGCCCCATTGTTATCGACAACTTTCATTCTTTGAGCTTTGATTTTGCCTGTCCGTCAAGCTTTTGATGGGCGGTGCTGGGTCCTTGGCCTCATTTTCTTTTTCTTTTATTTTTATGTGCAACCCTGTTTTTTGCCTAGACCGCCCTTTTTTGGGATTTTCAGTCTAGCTGGGCATTACTCTTTTTGCACTAAGATTTTTCTTCTTTTTTTTATGTGCAACCCTGTTTTTTTTTTTTGCCTAGACTGCCCTTTTTTGGGATTTTCAGTCTAGCTGGGTATTACTCTTTTTGCACTACACACATTTTTTCTTTTTCTTCTTTTTTTTTTATTTTCTAGAGCACCCGAGGACCAAGGCGAGCCCCTGCTTGAACATTCTTGATACCCTTGAAGTCTAAGCCAAGCCCCTAGGTTGTTGTCGACACGGGGTCAATCTTTCGAAGCTGAGTGGCCTTTTTTGTCGTTCCTTGATGTTGTCGCCGTCGTTGACTTGGTCAAGATGAAGGTGGACATGGTTTGGGAAAGTGTATGGCTTTGATGAAGGCCTTTTGTGGGGTAAGGAAAGTGTATGGCTTGATGGCATTAGTTGACTTTCTCACCGATTAATCGAACGTTAATTATTTCGAGAGATTGTTCGTTGAGCAATGCAAGTGATCATATAAAATAAAACCATTTCATTAAATGTAATGTAGGTGTGCAAATAATGTCTTAAGTCTAGCAAGAAAAGAAGAAGACTCTTTTATAGAAAATTGAAGATTCATTACAATGTCCATAGAGGACTTGATTGAAAGGAAAAAATACTAGAACCTACGAAAGTTGACTGAGAGACTATTTTCCCTTTTTCTTCCTTTTTTTTTTAAGGATAGGTAAACCCTAGTCTAGTTACTCTTCGCGGGTTGGACTGCCAGGGAGCTTGAGCTTTCCTGCGTAGATCAGCCACTGAATTTCTTTCTTCAGCTCCACACACTTGTCTGTCACATGACCATAATGCTTGTGGTACTCACGTAACTTGGCCTGTCAACTCTACTTGGGTTTCTTGGCTTATGATTCTCGAGAGGTGTGAGAAGGCTTCGTTTCACCAAATCGTTGAAAACTTTGCTCATGGGCATCCCAAAATCATCAGCCGGACGTTCGACCTTGCACTTCTTGAATTGACCTCTTGTCATAACTTTCTGTCTTTGGCCCATGGAGGTTCTCAAGCTTCCCATCTTCTATCAACTTTTGGATCTCATGCCTCAAAGCGGTGCAATTGTCAGTGTTGTGCCCATGGTATTGATGGAAGCGACAGTGTTTGGTCTCGTCCATTCGATCTTTTGGGGTTCCTGGGCTTCCAATTCTCCAGTGGCTTTATCAGTTTTTCTTTCACTAGCTCTTCCAGAATCTTGCTTAAAGGCATCTCTGTATTGTTAAAGTGAAAGGAGCGAGGTTTTCGGGGGACCTTGTTATTCTCAAGACTCAGATTCCCATTGTCCAATTGGTTCCACTGTTGGATTTGGCTGAAGGAAGCTGTGACATTCTTTCCTTTGTGAGTGCGGTGCTGAGCCAGATACGGTTGCTGCTTGGTATTGGGTTATGCTCGGTGGAGTCATTTCCTGGCCTGGTTCGACATCTTGGGTCAAGGGAGTATTGATACTCATCATGAGGTCAAGCTTCTCTTGCATCTGTTTCACTTGTTCCATCAATATTGCCACATAGGGGTCAACGGGGACTCTTGGGCTATCGGAACTGGCAACAGGACTTGTAGTAGCGAACTGACGGCTGAATTCATTAAGTCCGGTAGGTAACAGCTGAAAACTCGGTTCATCTTTTGGTAACTCATGATCACATTCAGGCGGGTATAGGGGCTTCAGAACATAGCCACATATCTCAAACTGATTATGTGAGGTTGGAGCATAAAGCTCGGCAGGGTATCTTGAGACTGAGGGATAAGTGGGGTGAAATCCAATCCGTTCTGAGAAGCTGAGGGCAATGGGGCCCTGATGAGCTGGGATGTTGGAAAGGACTGAGGAGAAGTGGTCCTTGGCAAGGGATCATATGTGGATGGAGGAAGGTATTGGCTGTAGGATGGAAGGTCTTGGTTATAGGATGAAGGATGAAATCACCGTTTCTGAAGTCTCATCTTCGACTACCACCGGAGAACCGTTCGACTCAACTGTGACACGAACTCCATGGCGATGAAGTGCGTCAATAAGCATGGCTTGCTGTTCCTCATGAGCCTTATGGGCATTTTCCAAAGCCGGGGCTAACTCTTCCTTCCTAACCATGCGATTTCCTACCCTCTTGTTTTCACATCCAAATCTGCCATTCTAAATTCCCGAGCCGATGAAACGGACGATTCTGACGAACTATGAGCCTGAAATTTCCATGACAAGCCGCTGACCCGATATTCTCACCCACTTCTTTCTCGGCTGCGGGGAAAGGGATAGATAAGGTTTAGACTCGGGGTAGGCAAGGTTTAGACTCGGAGGTAAGTTTTTAGGCCTGGAGGTAAGTGTTTAGGCTGAAGGCTCAAGTAACATGCACTTATCGCTTAAATTTTGCTCAAAACACATTTTCTCCTAATCCTAATTGATCGGAAAAGATGAGACCTTGAAAGGTCAAGATTGGAAGTAGAGATCGGACCGAAGGGGGGTCACGATTAAGGATTTGACCATGAAAGGTCGAGATGGGAAATCGAAAATTGGACCGAGGAGGTCTCGATTAGAGATTGACCATGAAAGGTCGGGATAAGAAAATCAAAAATCGGACCGAAAAGATCTCGATTAGAAATTTGACCATGAAAGGTAGGGATGAGGAAAACGGAGATCGGACCGAAAAGATCTCGATTAGGGATTTGACCGTGAAAGGTCGGAATAGAAAATCGGAAATCGGACCGAGGAGGTCTCGATTAGGGATTTGACCGCGAAAGGTCGGGATAGAAAATCGGAAACCGGACCGAGGAGGTCTCGATTAGGGTTTGACCATGAAAGGTCTGAATAGAAAATCGGAAATCGGACCGAGGAGGTCTCGATTAGGGATTTGACCGCGAAAGGTCGAGATAGAAAATCGGAAATCGGACCGAGGAGGTCTCGATTAGGGATTTGACCGCGAAAGGTCTGAATAGAAAATCGGAAATCGGACCGAGGAGGTCCCGATTAGGGATATCAGAGATAGGAAAATGCAATTATGATTACATTAATTGTTCAAGTTTACTTAAAACACTGTCTTTTATTTATTCCTATTTGGTTGGAAAAGGGGGGGGTTGCCCTTCTTTTTCGCAACTACTCTAGATCCTGGATCAGTGGGTTCCGTCACTACGTCTATAAGCCCCTCGTATTCCACCTGTATTTCGACCTCCCAGGGTGGACAGCCCCGGGCGAGGGTCCTATAGGGCACGCGGATCCCACCGACCGAGAGTAAAGAACGCTCCTATCGGGTCTAGCGGGTCATAGGACCTTTCAACGCACGAGCGATGCGGATTATAGTCAAGGCAATACCGGGAAAGTCTCGTCTCTCTGCCTTGACGGATCTTTGACAGAGTTTCGCTTGAGCGAATGACAGTTTTTGACTTTCGGTAATGTCCGAGAATATAATAGGCATGGGTCGGGCGGCAAAAGCCGGATGACACAGTGTCACATTGAACTTCGTTGCATACGCAGTGCGCGAGTCGGAATCGAAGTCAATGCCGGGTCAAGATCTTGCCAATTTTTCCTTGTCGGATTTTTGGCAGAGCTTCGCTTGAGCGAAAGATCTTTTGATTTTTTGGCAAAGACTTGGTCTTGACTCTTACGCATTTCGTGCGGGTCAAGGTCAATAGTCAATGTCGGAGTCAAGATCCCACCGATTTTTCCTTGTCGGAATTTCGGCAGAATTTCGCTTGAGCGAAAATCTTGGTTTCCGTTATGAGCTAAGGCTTGACCTTTACGAGGGTATGCAACTGGGCTATATGACACGGACTAGACCAAAAACCAACCAAAAGTCACGGATTTTTGAAACGTGTGACACTGGATCGTGCATTGGGTCGACACCGGCCGCCACGGGGGAGGTTGGGATGATTCCGTGCGCGCCAGGGAGCATCGTAAGGCTGTCCGTGGCTCAGCTGGAACCACCCTCGGGTTTGAAGGACGTGCGTGCAAAAGTGTACGGGATATATCAGGTGCGCGTAGTGTGCGGTCTCCTAAAAATGTTCCTTTTTGAGTTAAAACGTAGATTTTCATAAATGTGTTTTAAAGGAATGATTTTCGGGACGGGGAAAAATGCAACACATAAGCACGTAAATTTTCTGGGAGCCCCACATCATGGAGCCGAATAGCCCCAAGGCTGCTAGGGCTCAGGATTAACCATGATTTTTCCTGGTGGAATTACACTGAGGTCGTATGGTCGAGAATCCTATGAGGATTAGCCGTACGACTGCATGGATCAATTTTCCAGGTTCCACTCCTTTTGCTATTTTTCGGGTTGTTTCCCGTTCAAAGTATGCACAGATTCCAAGATGCAAATGATGCAATGCATGGTAAAAGAAAGCAAGCACGATTAATGAAATCGGCGATGGGAGTCTAACCCGCTCAAAGGGAAAAGCTTTCTTCTATTTTTTTTTCAAAATTATATTTTTTTTTCGAAAAGGGGATACTGGTACGTGGGATTGTTAAACCACCTTGTTATCCCAAGCCCCGGGTTAGGGAGCGATACAGGAAGGGTAAGTGGGGTCCACCTATATACCAAGTATCGACTTTTGTTTTGAAAATAAAGCTTTTCTCCTTTGGGTTTCCCCAGCGGAGTCGCCAAACTGTGAATGTGTGCCCAAAATTTTTTGTTTATTGGAATTCACGCGAGTTTGAAGACATCCGAGTTATTTGAAAAACGGAGTCGCCACGCCATTTTGATTACCTCAAAACTTTGAAAAAAAGGTTTTATGGGTTCGGAGGTTAAGTTACCCCTTGGGAAGAACGTTTGGCGTTCACCCAAAGTGCCTTGCCGGAGCAAGTCTCCCTAGATTTCATTAATCGTGTTTGCTTGCGTGCTTTCTTTGTGTGCATGTGTTTGAAAATAAGGGGGGGAAATGTCCCAAGTTATCTTCCGGACGTACAAACCATTTGTTGGTTGTCGCTCGGGATTCCTTGGAATTTATGTATTTGGGATTATGATCCCGTCCTCATCTTATGACTTATGATCATCGCATTTTAAACCTCGGGACCCTCGGGACTTGCGTGATCGAGAGAATGACTCTCTTTTGGGTCAAAGATGAGGTTCTTTAGGAAGGAATGTCCTTAGCCCATCAATCCTACGCTTTAAGACGGTCGAGCTCGTATAGAGGCTTCATACTCATTCTTAAGCGATAATCGGAGATATAGGGTTCAAGGTTATCCTTTTCCTAAAGAAATCATGAACCTTTAATGGAAGGAACGATGCAAAGATGAGAACTTTTACACCGGTCCGTTCCAAGGTTGGGGAAAGGGGAAATGCATGATGAAAAATGACTCTTTAATGAAAAGATGGCATTTTGGTTTTAGCAAATGATGCTTTTTGATTGAAAGAAATGATCTTTATGCAAATGATGCATAAAGATTTGATTTTTATGCAAATGATGCATTGAAAAAGGTTTTGATGCAAAGGATGCGTTTTCATTGAAAAAGATTTGATCTTTATATGCAAATGATGCATAAAGATGACATTTTTATTGGAAAATAGGGATTTTAGGTGCAAAGGATGCACCTTTATGAAAAAAGACTACATTTTTATGACAAATGAGGTCTTAATGCATGCAAAGGGGAAAGGGGGTGATAAAGATATGATCTTTATGAATAAATGCCAAGTCCCAAGCAAGATATATGAATGCAATGAGCAAGTATATCAATTAAAATGCAAGGTTAGGGCGTGCGAGGTTACCAATCGTTTCCTTCGCTTCTTCGGACGGAGCTAGGAGGAGAGGTTCTTCTTGGGTCTTCAAGGAGGAGGGAGATGGCTTCTTGAGCTTCTTCTTCGCCTTCTTGGACTTCCAGCAGCTCCTTGGGGGATCTTCTTCGTATTATGAGAGTATTATGCTTCTTGTTGATGATCAAAATGGGTAGAGGAGGGCTCTATTTATAGGCAGTCTGGATAAGGCTAATGAAGCCGTGCGGCTGCAGGCTCTTTGCAAATGAGGCCGTGCGGTCTTATCCACAATGACTCAGCATTCTAGAACCATGCAAGGTGGCATCATTCTAGAAGCTTCTCCCTAATTAAGAAAAACGTGTTTCTTAATTAGGAAGGCTCCCCTTGACCCTTAATTTTAAATTTGGACTGTTCCAGGACATTTCCGGAACACTAGGAAGGTCCGGGGAATTACCGGGAAATTTACCGAAATGTCGGGAAAATTAACCGGAAGGCATGAGCCAGATTTGGGTACTTACAGTAAGGCATTATCAAATGTGAAGAGCAGTTACTTCAATGCAGAGAAGATAGCTTACGCCCTAGTCATAGCGGAAAGAAAGCTACGAGCATACTTTTCTGTACATCCCATAACTGTGTACATCAATGCACCCCTGAAGAAAATCTTGCATAAGTGGATTGCTCAGGACGTCTCCTTAATTGGTCTATCGAGCTCAAGGAGTTTAATATCAGATACCAACCTAGGAAGACACTCCTATCACAGCCTCTGGTCAATTTTATGGTTGAAACCACCTTTATAGGTGAGCACAACCCCACCTCCCTTAAGCGCAAAAAGCCCGCGGGGGAAGAACTGACCATCGAGCTTTCATCCAACTACTGTTTCTTATACACAGACGGTTCAGCCATTAAGGAGAGAAGCGGATCTGGAATTGTACTAGCAAGTCCTGATGGAGAGCACACCATCCAAGATATAATCAGACTCAAGTTTCCTGCCTCTAACAATCAAGCTGAGTACGAGGCCCTGATATTTGGCATAGAGTTGGCATCCTTCTATGGAGTGTTCGATCGAAACCTAACGGTTTATTTAATTCCGCAAGCGCACGGGCTATTGTAATATAGCGGGTGCAAGTACGGGTCGATCCCACAGAGATATGGTTTACTAGGGAATATTTTTGTCTTTAGAAAGTAATAAAAAAGATTGGGGGGAGATAAATTTTTTTTTTAGAAAAATAGAGAGAATCATAAACAGAAAGTACTTTGATTAAATTCTTATAAAACGAAGCATTCTTGGGATTGGAAATCATACACATAATCTTATTCATCAAATCGTCATTGTCTTAGAGATAAAAGGTTTTCATAAAAAGCAAGGATGGTATGTTAAGCCTACGCTACTTCGGGCTAAGACAGTAGCGTTTGTATTCTTCACTAATTATGTCCTAACTGTTTGAGATTTCCGTTTACGTTATTCCCGCCCTGTCACAAACGGGCATTTCGGCTTATCTCTAGCTGACCATAATTAGTAAGAATCCATTATGGACGAGAGTCAACATACTTTTCATTAAAGGAACATCCCTAGGCCATTGAACTACTCTCGTGATCAATGAAACCTAGTTTCTTTATATGGTTCCATCAATCGAGATTCTCTGCTAGGTACTTCTCTCAATTGACTGAATCATACAAATTGGACATCTCCAAAATGTAAGGCATTTAGAGAATAATATAAAGAAATTGTTTAGATGAAAGAAGAAGACAAGACTAAACATTTTAAGATGATGAATAAGTATGCTTTTGAGTTTCCAACCCCAAGAATAAGGGGGATTACTCACGAGCCATTTATAAAGTATAAGCAATAATAAAGGATTGAGTAAGAAATACTTATGAATGTAGAAGGCAAGTGCTGAGAATAATGCTTCACTTTTATTTCCTCCAAAGTAACTCCAAGAACAAAAACAATGACTTTGATCTTCAAATTCCTTTGGAAAATTGTTGTCACAAGTGTTTGTACTTTCTATCTATCTAATATCATAATAATTCGTGTCTAAGACTGATCACTAGGGTCCTATTTATAAAAGGGAGGAGACTCTTCAATCGGGTGCCATCAAAAGGTGCCTTTACGTCTGCAGTCGCGTTTTGCACGGCCGTGTCAAAGAAGTTGCACGGCCGTGTGACCCTTGGCGCCAGATTTAAATTTGAGTCTTGACACTTCGCACGGCCGCTCCTGTCCAAGCTGCACGGCCGCTCCATATTATGACACGGCCGCTCCCTCTTCAAGACACGGCCACTCTATATTTTAGGGCCACAAATGGCCTGAAAAAGGCCAAGTGCACGGCCGCTCCATCTTGGCTGCACGGCCGCTCCTTCTGAAATTTAGCTTTGTGTGTGCTTGATTTGGTTGGTGTTCTTCCATGTCTTTTGCCTTGAAGTGTCCAAGTATCCTTTTGATAAAAATGAACCTAAAACCTGTCTTTAAATGCAAGAAATATACCAAAAGCGTAAAATCTAGAAAATATGGAAAAGGAACTAAAAAGTATATGAAATGAAATGAGAAATGATGTTTTATGCAATAAAAAGTATATAAAACTAAGGATAAATGACTATATAATAGTCACTTATCAAACTCCCCCACACTTAAGCTTTTGCTTGTCCCCAAGCAAACTTAGAATGAAAATACGGAGAGGGAGAAAAAGCAAGATTGATCCCTCAGAAATAAAGTAGCAAGCCCTTAAATGCCTTTTAGATAATGCCTTTATTTTTCTAATCAAATTTTGAATACCTTTAAAAATTTATCTATGAAGAAGCATTTTAGGGATATTTTTTAAGGAGATAAAATGCAAGACTATAACCTAATATAGCATATATAGAATTTTGACCAAGTAAAGCATGCTAGAAGGAAAAATCTTAGATTTATTTCTTGGTAGAAAAAGCTGTCACTTTTTTAGAGTGATTTTTGAGAAAAGATGAATTTATTTCTTTAAAATGTACAAGAGAAGGTATAAACATTTATTCACAAATTAGAAGTTCCTGAAAAATTGAATTGCATTCTTGAATCACAAGGGTAAAAAATGGATGATGATAGTGGAAAAATCTCATCAAAGTTAAACAAATTTATCTTATTTTTGTACGTGTTATATTTTTGCAAAAGACCTAAGTTATTTTTGATCCTTTCAAGTAGGAGACATTGTGGTCGCGAACCCCATGTTCCTAATACTTAGATCAAGAATACTTTTGGATATTACTCCCGTTTGGCAAGAAAGCATCGTCGCAGCGAACGCCGTGCCCCGAGTTACTTAGGAAGTAATAAGTTTCTTTTTGCTTTTAAGGATTGGTGACAAATGTCACTCTTTTTAGCAATAAGATAAAAGTGTTTTACTTTGATTTGATTTGAAAAATGGAAGGATGGAATTTTTGATGAAAGGGTGTGATTCAAGGGATGCAAACAAAAAGGTGCTTCTAAAAAGGGAATAAACATTTAATAAAGATAAAAGATGTACAATCTTAAAGAAATATTTTCAATATTTTGCATAAATGACCAAGCATAAAAAGAATTCCTTCTAATCAAATGCATTTTCCTTGATGAGACTCTATATTGTGCTATACTAACTTATGAGGCTTTCAATTATTTCCTAAAAATATCCCTATATTTTTCCTTTTTATAGATTTCTAATTGTATAGAAAATATGAGAGGAAAGATAAATAGGCATTTATACTAGGGAAAATGGCAAGCATAGAGATAATGATTTTTGATCATCATAGGAATTTTTTTTTTTTTTTATATACTATTATACATGCATAAAAGAAAAAACGCAACTAATTTAAAAAGAGAAAAAATTACACTAGAAAGCAGTTAAATCTAACCTAGAAAGCAAGTAAAAATTTAAAACTAGAAAGCGAAAAAATAAAAAGATAGATATACCCCCCCACAGTTGAAATGAACATTGACCTCAATGTTTCAAGGAACAATGCCAAATCCCGGGAGGGTAAAGAGAAAAACTTACTAAAATGGTGTGGTATGTTCGCCCAAAGTAACGTATGAAACTACTCCAATTGGGTCTCCGGTCATGTAGTGTTTCAATCTTTGATCGTTTACTTTAAAATCTCCTTGTGTTTCGTTCCCAATTTCGATGGCTCCGTATGAATATACTTTACGCACTTGATATGGGCCCGTCCATCTTGATTTTAATTTACCTGGAAAAAGCTTCAAGCGAGAATTAAAAAGTAATACCATGTCTTCTTCTTTAAAATCCTTTCTTATTATATGAGCATCATGCCATTTTTTTTGTTTTCTCCTTGTATAACCTGGCACTTTCGTATGCTTCATATCGGAGTTCTTCGAGCTCTTGTAACTGTAGTCTCCGCTTTTCACCGGCTTCTGCCAAGTCATAGTTTAGGGCTTTAATTGCCCAATATGCCTTATGCTCAAGTTCCACCGGTAAATGACATGGCTTTCCATAAACCAATCGAAAAGGAGTGGTTCCGATAGGTGTTTTAAAAGCGGTGCGATAAGCCCATAAAGCATCGTTCAACTTTATTGACCAATCCTTTCTTGAACTTATTACCGTTTTCTCCAAGATCCACTTTATTTCTCGATTTGATATTTCCACTTGCCCGCTTGTTTGAGGATGATATGCGGTGCCTGTTTTATGATAGACTCCGTACTTTTTTAATAAAGCATCAAACTGGCGGTGCGAAAAATGCGACCCTCCGTCACTTATGATGACTTTTGGAACCCCAAATATTGGAAAAATTGTATCCTTGAAAAGCTTCATGACGACTTTTGAGTCGTTTGTTGGAGATGCTATAGCTTCTACCCTCTTTGAGACGTAGTCCACTGCTACCAAAATATAATTATTGTTGAAGGATGCGGGGAATGGTCCCATGAAATCAATGCCCTAAACGTCAAAAATCTCAACTTCTAGAATATTATTGAGAGGCATTTCATTTCTTCTTGAAATGTTGCCGGTTCTTTGGCAACGATCACAAGAGATAACGAAATTTCGAGAATCTTTGAAGAGTGTGGGCCAGAAAAAACCTGATTGAAGAACCTTGGCGGCGGTTTTGGCTGTGCTTGCATGACCGCCATAAGGAGATGAATGACAATGATACAGAATGTCCTTGATCTCTTCATTAGGTACACACCGCCTAATGATTCCATCTGCGCAATGTTTAAAGAGGAGCGGATCTTCCCAAAAGTAATTTTTTATTTCTGATAATAATCTCTTCTTTTGTTGATAACTCATTTCTGGGGGAAGAATCTTGCATGCTAGATAGTTAACAATGTCTGCAAACCAAGGAATTTCGACATTGTTTATAGCAAGAAGATGATCATCCGGAAATGAGTCATCAATGGGAAGGTCATAATTATCGGAAATTTCTAATTCTTTAGGAAGACGGGATAAATGATCTGCGACCAAATTTTCCGTTCCCTTTTTATCACGGATTTCCAAATCGAATTCTTGGAGGAGAAGGATCCACCTTATTAATCTTGGCTTTGCATCCTTCTTTGTTAACAAGTATCTAATTGCAGCGTGATCCGTGTATATGATTACCTTTGATCCCACCAAATATGACCGAAACTTTTCCATAGCAAATATTACGGCCAAAAGCTCTTTTTCTGTGGTGGCATAATTCATTTGTGCTTCATCCAGTGTTCGGCTAGCATAATATATTGCGTGCATTTTCTTGTCTTTTCGCTGTCCCAGAACAGCTCCGACCGCGAAATCACTTGCATCGCACATTATTTCGAAAGGGAGATCCCAATCGGGTGGTTGCACGATAGGAGCGGATATCAAAGCTTCCTTTAACCTATTAAAAGCTTCAAGACAAGGGCTATCAAACACAAATGGAGCATCTTTCATTAGTAGATTAGTTAAAGGTTTAAAAATTTTTGAGAAATCTTTTATAAAACGTCGGTAAAATTCGGCGTGACCAAGAAAACTTCTTATACCCTTAACATTAGTAGGCGGAGGTAATTTTTCAATAATTTCGATTTTCGCCTTATCTACTTCTATTCCTTTTTCGGACACCATGTGTCCTAACACTATCCCTTTATTTACCATAAAGTGGCATTTTTCCCAATTTAGAACAAGATTGACCTCTTTACAGCGCCGTAGGACTTTAGATAAATTCTTCAAACATTCGTCAAAAGAATATCCGTAAACAGAGAAATCATCCATAATATTTTCTATGTATTCGGAAAAAATGGACATCATACAACGCTGAAAAGTGGCGGGAGCATTACAAAGTCCAAAAGGCATTCTTCTATAAGCGAAGGTACCATAAGGACAAGTAAAAGTAGTTTTTTCTTGATCGTCTGGATGGATAGGAATTTGAAAAAATCCCGAATATCCGTCCAAATAACAGAAATGGGAATGTTTGGCCAATCTTTCTAGCATTTGGTCTATAAAGGGAAGGGGAAAGTGATCTTTTCGGGTGGCTTTATTTAATTTTCTGTAATCTATACACATGCGCCAACCCGTGACAGTCTTTGTTGGGATTAATTCATCCTTATCATTTCGAATGACTGTCATTCCTCCCTTCTTAGGGACAACTTGAACGGGGCTCACCCATTTGCTATCTGAAATTGGGTAGATGATGCCTGCGTCAAGTAATTTAAGGACTTCCTTTTTAACTACTTCCTTCATGTTAGGATTGAGTCTTCTTTGATGTTCAATGGAAGGTTTATGATCTTCCTCTAAATCAATCCTATGCATGCAAATTTTTGGATGAATTCCTTTTAAGTCATCTATCGTATATCCTATGGCTTTTTGATGCAACCTAAGCTCATTTAACAATTTTTCAGTTTCTAGAGGACCTAGGTTAGCATTTATAATCACAGGATAAGTGGAGTTAGGTCCCAAGAATTCATACCTTAGATTTGCAGGAAAAGGTTTTAACTCAACTTGAGGTGCCTTAACTACCTCTTTTTCCTTTTTGTTGGATGGCTCTGCTGTAGTCTCCAACTTTTCGAAATCATTGTCGCCACTAGAATTTGCTGTATCTAAAAGCATGGTATAATTTGCAACTTCTTCGTCGTCATCATCATGCAAAGTTCTCTTCCAATCTATAAGACTTTTTTCTAGCGGATCCTTAGATTGGGGACTTTCTAATTCCTTGCTAATCGAAAGTGGGATGAGGCTCACGCTAGCTCCTAGATCTAGCATGGCATTATCAACATCAAATTTACCTATATTACAAGGGATAGAGAAAGTGCCGGGATCTTTTAATTTTGGGGGTAACCTTTTTTGTAGAACAGCACTTACTTCTTCCGTTAATGCAACAGTTTCATTTTCTTCTAGCTTCCTTTTGTTAGAAAGAATATCTTTGAGGAATTTAGCATAAGAAGGCATTTGTTGCAAAGCATCAGTAAAAGGTACATTAATGTAGATAGATTTTAAAACTTCTAAAAATTTTGCAAATTGTTTATTGAGTTTTGCCTTTACTAACCTTTGAGGGTAAGGTATAGGCGGATCAAAATTTCTAGTTATTTTAGGGGATTCCGTCCCCTTATTATCCTCATCATTAGTCTCGACCACGGGTGGGTTTTGACTAATACTTTCTTCAATGGGGCTACTCTCTTTAGGTGGACAATCAATAAGCTCTCTCCCACTTCTAGTAACCACTGCTTTAGCATGCTCATTTAATATTTTATTATGGGCGGCTAAGTTATCAAATTTATCATTAAATAACTTAAAACATTCCCTAAATTCAGCATTAGTCTTTTCTTGCTCATTTTTACTTTCAACTATGAAATCCATTAAAAGATCTAATTTTGATTTAGGGGGAGAAAAAATATTTGAAGCATTATTGAAATTTCCAAATGTAAGTCCTTGATGTTGTGTAAATGATTGCGGGTTAAGAACGTTGTTATTCTTATAGGAAAAATTGGGGTGATTCCTCCACTTGGGATTATATGTGTTAGAATACATCCCCCCTTTTTGCCCAAAAGAATTAACGAAGTTCACTTGATCGTTAGAAGTAACGTCAGTAACTTCTGATTATCCGTACTATGTGAGTTAGACCCACATAGTTCGCATAACACATTTACACTAGCAATGGGATTGACATTAAGATTTTCAAACTTTTTCAAAAGCATGTCAACTTTAGAGGAGAGAAGAGTAACTGCATCAACATTATATTTACCGGGCGTACCTTGTTGCTGCTCCCTCTCGTTTGACCATTGGTAATGGTTCAATGCAATGTTCTCGATAAGGTCGTATGCCTCATCGACTCCTTTGTTCATCAATGCTCCTCCTGCAGCGGCATCAATGGTCTCTCTTGTTTTGAATATGAGACCGTTGTAGAAGGTGTGAACAATCAACCACTTTTCAAGCCCGTGGTGGGGGCACATTCTGAGAAGTTCCTTGAACCGCTCCCATGCGTCATACAAAGTCTCACTATCTGTTTGATAGAAGTTAGTGATCTTTGTTCGTATACGGGCGATCTTGCTTGGTGGGAAAAATCGACCAAGGAATGCTTCTTGAATTTGGTCCCATGTTGTTAATGAATTCCGGGGACCGAATTCAACCATTGTTTCGCCTTATCCTTAAGAGAGAAAGGAAAAAGGCGCATCCGGATTGCTTCCACCGTAACACCTTGAATACGTGTGGTATCACAGTATTCAAGGAATGTTTGGATGTGTAGATGGGGGTCTTCGAAGGCAGTGCCGCTGTATTGGTTATTCATAACCATATGCAATAACTGCGGCTTTATCTCGAAGTTTGCCGCTCCGACATTCGGCACAACAATAGGGGATCTAGTTCCCGGGGTACTTGGGTTAACAAAGTCCCGTAGGGTCCTAGCGGGTGTTTGCTGTTCTCCGTCCATATGTTTCTTCAAAGTTTCTCTAAATCTTCTTAATCTCTCGTGAAAGCTTCTTTCGGGTTCCGGATCAAAGTTGTCGTCAACGTATGTCCGAGACCGTTTCATAAACTATAAGAAAAACACTTGAAGAGAAATTAAACGCAACAATTTATAGGAAGAGAAAGCAAAATAGTAAAAATAAAACAAAAACTAAAAATTATGTAGTAAAGACAAAAATAAAAAGTAAACCGTTGTCCCCGGCAACGGCGCCAAAAACTTGTTCGGTCGAAACCTAACGGTTTATTTAATTCCGCAAGCGCACGGGCTATTGTAATATAGCGGGTGCAAGTACGGCCGATCCCACGAGACAGGGTTTACTAGGGAATATTTTTGTCTTTAGAAAGAAATAAAAAGATTGGGGGAGATAAAATTTGTTTTTAGAAAAATAGAGAGAATCATAAACAGAAAGTACTTTGATTAAATTCTTATAAAACGAAGCATTCTCGGGATTGGAAATCATACACATAATCTTATTCATCAAATCGTCATTGTCTTAGAGATAAAAAGTTTTCATAAAAAGCAAGGATGGTATGTTAAGCCTACGCTACTTCGGGCTAAGACAGTAGCGTTTGTATTCTTCACTAATTATGTCCTAACTGTTTGAGATTTCCGTTTACGTTATTCCCGCCCTGTCACAAATGGGCGTTCCGGCTTATCTCTAGCTGACCATAATTAGTAAGAATCCATTAAGGACGAGAGTCAACATACTTTCCATTAAAGGAACATCCCTAGGCCATTGAACTACTCTCGTGATCAATGAAACCTAGTTTCTTTATATGGTTCCGTCAATCGAGATTCTCCGCTAGGTACTTCTCTCAATTGAATGAATCATACAAATTGGACATCTCCAAAATGTAAGGCATTTAGAGAATAATATAAAGAAATTGTTTAGATGAAGGAAGAAGACAAGACTAAACATTTTAAGATGATGAATAAGTATGCTTTTGAAGTTTCCAACCCCAAGAATAAGGGGATTACTCACGAGCCATTTATAAAGTATAAGCAATAATAAAGGATTGAGTAAGAAATACTTATGAATGTAGAAGGCAAGTGCTGAGAATAATGCTTCACTTTTATTTCCTCCAAAGTAACTCCAAGAACAAAAACAATGACTTTGATCTTCAAATTCCTTTGGAAAATTGTTGTCACAAGTGTTTGTACTTTCTATCTATCTAATATCAGTGATTTCTCTCTAATAATTCGTGTCTAAGACTGATCACTAGGGTCCTATTTATAAAAGGGAGGAGACTCTTCAATCGGGTGCCATCAAAAGGTGCCTTTACGTCTGCAGTCGCGTTTTGCACGACCGTGTCAAAGAAGTTGCACGGCCGTGTGACCCTTGGCGCCAGATTTGAATTTGAGTCTTGACACTTCGCACGGCCGCTCCTGTCCAAGCTGCACGGCTGCTCCATATTATGACACGGCCGCTCCCTCTTCAAGACACGGCCACTCTATATTTTAGGGCCACAAATGGCCTGAAAAAGGCCAAGTGCACGACCGCTCCATCTTGGCTGCACGGCCGCTCCTTCTGAAATTTAGCTTTGTGTGTGCTTGATTTGGTTGGTGTTCTTCCATGTCTTTTGCCTTGAAGTGTCCAAGTATCCTTTTGATAAAAATGAACCTAAAACCTGTCTTTAAATGCAAGAAATATACCAAAAGCGTAAAATCTAAAAAATATGGAAAAGGAACTAAAAAGTATATGAAATGAAATGAGAAATGATGTTTTATGCAATAAAAAGTATATAAAACTAAGGATAAATGACTATATAATAGTCACTTATCATGGAGCAATTAAAGTCGCCGCCTTTTGTGACTCCCAACTTGTAGTCAAACAGATAAAGGGGGAGTACAACACTCAACATCTCACACTTACGAAGTATAAAGACCTCTTCCTAGACATGATGAAGAAGCTGGAATTCTTTGAAATAAGGCAGATAGGAAGGGAGGATAATCAAGTGGCAGATGTTCTATCCAAACTAGCAACTATTGACGTGGCAAATCCTAACTCTAACCCACTCATAGTCTTTGCCGAAGAACCTGCCTACGAAAGACTGCAAGTAATGATCCTAGATGGGGAGGAGAGGTGTTGGATAGATGACTACATGGACTTTATTGGAAAAAATCAACTCACATAAGATGAAACACGTGCTAGACTTGTAAAGAAGAAGTCAGTAAGGTTCATAGTGATGAACGAAACTCTTTATAAAAGATCATTCACAAAGCCCCTGCTGAGGTGCGTCTACCACAAAGAAACAGAAAATCTTTTGGCAGAAGTCTATGAAGGCATTTGTGGTGGTCACCCGGGGGCCAGAACCTTAGCTGACAAAATCATCAAGCTAGGTTACTATTGGCCAAACCTGAGAGATGACGCGCAAGCCTATGTAAGAAAGTGTGACAAATGCCAGAGATACTCTGACATTCCTATACTTCCAGCAGTGGAGCAGACCCTCATAATACCTACGTAGCCATTTGACATGTGGGGAATCGACATCATCATACCCTTCCCCCCCAAGGTAATTGCAAATATGTGATCGTGGCAGTCGACTACTTCTCCAAATGGATAGAAGCAAAGGCCTTAGCCAAAATAACGGAGGAGAATGCAATCAACTTCGTCCACGACTTTATTTGGTGTCGTTTTGGGGTTCCACACACTATCATTTCAGATCATGGTCTCTAATTCTCTAAGGTATTTACAACAGAACTGAACAGACTAGAAGCCTGACACATCAAGTCATCTATAAGCAGACCTCAATGTAACGAACAAGAAAAAGTAGCCAACAAGTTGGCGCTAACAGCCCTACCAAGAACCTTGAAGGGAGTGATGGTAGATGGTTGGACGAACTTCCTTTAGCCTTGTGGGTAGTTCGCACAACCACCCGGGGGCCAACCGGGGAAATCCCATTCGCACTAACCTTTGGTTCTGAGGCTATGGCACCAGCTGAAATGGCTAACTCTACGACAAGAAATTCAAACTATGATTAGCAAGTCAACAAGGTTAACAGGCTCCTATACCTAGACCTAGTAGATGAAAGAAGACTAGCTGCTCAGATAAGGATGGTAAACTACAAGCAAAGGACCAAAGCCTATCATGACAAAAGGGTCAACAAGAGAGTATTCCAAGTTGGAGATTGGGTACTCAGAAAAATTGAACCAACTGGCAGAAAAGCAGAACAAAACAAGCTCTCTCCAAACTGGAAAGGCCCTTACATCATCACTCAATTCATCAAGAAGGGTCCTACAGAATGAACACCCAAGATAGACAAGAGTTGAAACATTCGTGGCATTCTAATCATCTACGGAAGTATTATCATTAGTTTTTAGTCTGTTTTTTCATGTAATGGATTAGTACTTGTTAGTTTTTTTTTATTTTCAAGTAAAATAGGATTGCAGTTTGATGTAATCAATTTCAGTTAATAAAGATACAACTTTGATCAAGACAAATGACTAGCAAGACAAATGACGAGTAGCTCCTCCTCGGCATCAAGGGATAAACTCCCACAAAATTATCTAATACCTATGACCGAACGACCTTCCTTGACATAAAGAGGCAAAACATCAAAATTGCGTAAGACATATGACTGAACGACCTTCCTCGGCATAGAGAGGTAAAACATCAAAATTGCCTAAGATTTATGACCGAACGACCTTTCTCGACATAGAGAGGTAAAACATCAAAATTATCTAAGACCTATTACAGAACGAGCTTCCTCGCTATAGAGAGGTAAAATATCAAAAATTACCTAAGACATATGCCTAAGACATATGCCGAATGACCTTCCTCGGCATAGAGAAGTAAAACATCTGAAAACTGCCTAAAACATAAGACCGAACGACTCTCCTCGGCATAGAGAGGCAAAACCTCAAAATAACCTAAAGTGTTATGCCGAGCATCCTTCCTTGGCTTAATAAAGCGAACTTGCAAATTATCCCAATGTTTAGATCGAACGAGATTCCTCGATTTATGAACTAAGTATCAATGACGAGGAGACCCTCCTCGACTTCTCAAAGAGTTTTACACTTGTACAAATATTCATTCAACATACATTCAAGTCAACAATCAACAATTCAATACAACACAGTTCGCATCAAAGCAGTAAAAAGTAAAGATGAAGAATAGAAAAAAGGCATTATATTGATTTGAAAGTTTAAGAACAAAGGCCTATTCTATTACAACAACAAAAGCAAAATAAAAAAAATCCTAAGTATGATCATCCCAAGTTCATCTTGATCGGCACCAGCGGGGGGAATGATGACTTGGCCTGCTTGGACTTTCTCAGCTTGAGCCCCCTCGGTTGGCTCCTCCACGGTATTGGCCTCCTCGTCCTCTGAGCTTAGGCCCTCATCCTCTCTCTTCTCAATAAGGGTATGAATTTTTTGTGGATCAAGGGGAGGAGGAACCCAGGCAGGACATCCAACATGAGCATCGAGAGAGGCTATGACTTTAAGGGCATTACCCGAGAAAGGAACAAGATGATGAAGAGACCGAGCAGCCTCATCATACGAGTCCTGGCAGATGAGCCGAGCTAACCCTTCCATGTTGAGACCGAGAGAAGGATCAGCCATGAACCTTCTGGCTAAGTTCAAATAGCCGTCATAATACATGGTTATCGTCTTCTCAGCCACTGCTTGTTTAAAGTCCGAGCTAGCCTTATAGCAAGCAATGACCTCAGTCTCCCTGGAGGGAATGCTGGCCTCTAACTCTTTAAGCCGAGATGTTGCCTCCTCGGCCTCTTTTTGGGCAGCAACCCTTCAATTCTCCAGCTCTGCCTCCCTCGACTTGGCAGCCTCCTCAGCATGGGTTAATGCCGCTTTGGTAACCTTTTCCTCCTCCTTGGCCTTGGCAGCCTTAAAAGCATCAGCATCAACCCTAAGATTTTTCAAGGGCTCCATGGTCTTCTTTAGATCAGACTGATCCTTCTCGGCCTGTTTCTCCTGTTTTTTACCATGGGCTTCAGTTGCCTTGAACTTAATAGCCTCATAGGCCGTGACCGTGGAAAGCTGCACATAATAAGAGAAGATTGGTCAGCAAAAATACAAGTATATCAAAACCGAGAAAAGAAAAAGGAAAGAGACCGAAGAAGCTCACCTCCCTTCCTATTGACCAGATGCTCCATAGACGGCTTGAACTCAATCAGCTGGTCCAATAGTCCTCATCAAAAGATCGATGAAGAACAGCTCAGCCCACCCTTAGATGAGGACCCTTACGAGTAGCCAGGATGGAGGGGGGAGATTTAACACAAGGCATTTTTGAGGAGCCCCCTACCTCGGCCTCACTCCTTGGCCGCTTCGAGGTTGGAGTCCTTCTCCCGGTATTTTCTACCTCGGCCTCTGTCTGACCGGTCCGCTGAAGGGCCACCTCGGCTTGAGGAGTAATAATTTCGTGGGAACTAACTCCCTCCCCAGTATGGGCCTCCTGCCCGTCTTCTTCTTCTTCTTCGGTGTAGGTAGCAGCGCCCCTCACCGGCTTCAAGGGCAACGGCCCGGTGTCCTTGGTGGACAAAATTGACCGACGATGGACGGCGTTATCCTGTCTCTTATTTTGAGCCGAGGAGCGTAATGTCCTCCTCTTCAACTTTACTAGAGCCTGGGGATCAATAATTTCCTCCTCCTTTTTTCTAATCTGCTCCTCGATTAAGTCTGCAAAAACGAGGAAGACAAGTTGATTAATACAAATGACGGGGAAGGTAACTTAACAAAACAAAAAATTGTGCAAGTATAAAGGACGGGAAGGAAGAAAAATTACAACCGACTACATCGTCCTCAGCTAAACACCTGTCCTTGTAAAGCTTGCATATGTCACAATCAGAATGAAAAACAAAATCTGGATGTACCCTTCAGTCTGGAAACCTATTTCCTCTAGACACGGGGACAATAGACACTAGGCCGTACAAGGGACGTGGCATGACACCTACTTGAACGTAATACCTCTAATCGGTCTCCAGAGTGGACCAACATAGAGTTCATACCTCGAAAAATTGCCTTAGCCTCTCAATCAGGTGCTCACTCCACTCAGACCTCCATACCTGCTCGAGCACACTAGGATATTTCGTGGGAGCAGCAAACTCCCATCCTTGTCGACTTTCCACTCTAATGACGTGATTATTCCACCCGGAAACCTTGCTCGACATAGGGTAGATAAGTTTTGGTTGGTTTGGATCACTCCTTATCACTACAAGCCTTGTATCCACCTTATAACTTCAGTGTAGAAATGGTGAAACACATACTGACAAGGCTCAAAGCCTAAGCTACGACAAAGAACAATGAAGTCGGTGAGGAACCTCACGGCATTGGCACCTAGCATAGCCTGGACGACTTGCATATCCTCCAGGAATTCAGAGATTAAGGGGTTTAAGTAAAGACGGAGGCCCAGTTGGAACTGCTTGTAAAAGAAATGGACGTAGTTCAGACTATAGTAAAAGTCATTCAAGGCTTTCTCGTTCTTGAATGGGACACTGGGGAAGTAACTAAGTCGGTATTCCTCCCTCGACACCCCATGCCAAGAATGGAGTTCTTCTATCATGGGTTCTCCGGCTCTAATGGGTTTGGGCCAGGGGTATAAATCCTACCTCGGCCTAATCTACCCCGGCCTCTACCTCGGCCTCCAGATTGGGCACCCTCTGCAAAAGCATCTACGGTCCTCCCTGAATTCGAGGGACCAGTAGCACGAGCAGCACCACTTCCTCTTCCAGTCATAGCTGCACAAATGAAATAATAAGGGTCAAAGCTTGACCAAGGAAAAGTGAAGGACGAGGACGAGGAAGGGTATCTCTCCCCGTCCTACTAACTTAAAACGAGGAGGGATTCTTACCCAACAAGGGACGCTTCAAGTGATTAGATTTCAAGTTATACAAGTTGATGTGGTTGATTATTTCAGACCAACCGTGGAATAGCATGACATTAGGGGAATCAACATCTACAAGGTCAATCCTAAACCGACTTGGGTAATGCACGTCGATCCTAGGAGATTGGTTCCTCGTCAATATCTCTCATATCTCTCCCAAACTTAGCATCATCCATGGCCCGTCAATCATTTGATAGATCCTAAGGTTTTGGGTATGGTAGCAGTAGAGGGCATTTGGGTTACTTTTCCACGTTCTTTCCATCTATAAAGACGAGGAAGGCACAAGGACAAACTCAAGAACAAACTCAAGAAAAAGCTTCAGAAACGTACAACAATGGCGGATTCTAGAAGAACCCACCAAGAACAATATCCAAAACCCAGCAATTCTAAGTGAAAGTGCAGAAATTAGAAGGAAAGGAAGAAATTATACCTTAAATCCGAAAGATTGATGAAGAAAACACGAACAAATCAAGCGCGAATGAATGGAATTAACCAAGAAATCAAGAACACAAATTTGCGGTTTGAAGCTCTATAATCCTCTCTCAAATGCAAAGGGTGATAAAAGAGTAGAAAAGAAGTGTATTTTTGTTTATATACTCAGATCTAAATAGGCATGGGTCAAAAAACCGGGTAAAGGCTCCGTCTCCTCCCTCACCATAAATATTCTAGAGGGTTTACAAGGCGAATGTCAGACCTTGCAAATCGAGCCCATCATTATCGATATAACTGGTGGATAATGAAATGCCTCATGATTCATGAAAACCCGTTTGTATCCGTTTAATCCGAGGTAGAGCACCACTTCCTCCTCGGAATAGTCGAGCTAGGAAATCGAGGGTCACTGAACGGTATAAACCGAGTTACAAACGTGGGTTATAGCCGAGCAAGACCCAATGGATTGTGCCCTAAATATAATCCATACAAGTCTTAATTATGACGAACGGAGTGGGCCTTCCCTACCTTTGCTCGTCATGCTTACTCGTCATTTTCCACTATGTCGGCCTATAAATACCAGATCGAATAATGAATAAGGCAAGAAATTCATATATGCCGACAAGGCACCTCTCATATGCCGAGCAAGACACACAACAAGACCGACCTAGGCCTCATCCAAAGATGAGGAGACCTTCCTCGGTCACCATTCAATACAAGGAAATGGGATTCCCCCATCCTTATTTATCTCTTCCTCGGCGTCAATTCAAGCCGACCAAGCAACACATGCCGAGAAACCCGTCGCCAAGGCGTATGTGTAGATTACTATTATCTAATTCTAATCAAATAATGACTGTGAACAATTATAATCCCACTAGTATTATAACTAACTCTCACACGCTTTCTTATTTAACAAGGACTCTACTATGATATACTTATAAATACAAGCCATAATTCAAATATTTTGGTAACAAATCTTTTGACGTTTAACTCTTGTCAATTGATTTCTCTCTCTAAAATACAAATACTTACTCTCACGTCGGAGGACATTCGTCGGTGAAACCCCGGCTTAATTTACGTGTTTGTTCTTATTTTTCAGGATATTCAATCATATAGGATACAACCTCCCGCTTGATTTGAGCTGATACAAATGTTTTTGACGTCAACAAATTAAATTCATTGTTAATTAAATGTATTAAAAAATATTTTTATACACTCCAATTGCACCGATGCAATACTAAGGGTGTGCTCCCGAGTTCAAAAAAT
Organism: Adenophora triphylla var. japonica; assembly: GCA_022495995.1. NCBI lineage: Eukaryota > Viridiplantae > Streptophyta > Magnoliopsida > Asterales > Campanulaceae > Adenophora > Adenophora triphylla. The sequence continues at coordinate 178,102 of JAFEMH010000135.1, read as the reverse complement.
GAGAGAAAGGAAAGGAAGTTTGAGGAAATTTAATAAATTTTCCTTCCAAGGTGTGCTCTCGAGTTTTTTAAGGAAAGAAATGGAGGAAAGGAAAGAATTTTTTTTTGAATTTTTCCTCCTACACTTTCCTTCCAAAAATGGGAGAAATTGGAAGGAAAGAAAATTTCATTAACAAATCTTTTTGCTATACCTATTTTACCCTCAAATATAATATTCTTTCCTCTTTCATTAAGGGTATAAATGTAATTTACTTTAATTTCGTTCCCCTTCCTTCCTAACTTAGGAGCATGTCTTGAAAATATTAAATTCCCCCCTCTTCTCTTCTCTTCTCTTCTCTTCTCTTCTCTTCTCTTCTCTTCTCTTCTCTTCTCTTCTCTTCCTTTAAGGGTGTGCTCCCGAGTTTTTTAGGGAGAAAAAGGGAAGGAAAGGAAATGGAAGGAAATTAAAATCTCCCCTAGGTGCTCCCGAGTTATGAGGGAAATGGAAAAAAAATGTAAAATTATAGTTACAACCTTAATGAAATAAAAGACTGTGAGTACGCCAATCCAATTCGCGACCCATTTTTGGTGCATTTTAATGTGATAAAATTGCACTAAGGGACATTTTGGTAAATTCTCGGTCCGTTCCGAGGCTTTCGGAAACATTTCATAAGTTTCTCGCGAAGAAAGTATTTTTTAGTATTTTTCCCGGACAAAAAGGATCTACAAAGAATTATTGGCTTTGGACCTTTAAGAAATTAGCCCGGAATGTTCCAGAACCAGTTTCTGGCGCCAAAAACGGTTATTGGCTCGTCCCGTCGTGCGACAGATTGAGCCATGGAAAATTGATTCAAAAGGTCGTACGACATGTTAAAGTATTTTCCAAAAGAAGTGTTAAATACAACATTTTCCCATTTGTCAAAGGACGGCTCATTTTTTCTCTCTCTCTCACTAAACGCAAACACTTTCTCTCTCTCCTCTCTCTCTCTAAACGCAAACCAGCATTTCTCCCCATAGATCGTCTTCTTCAACCATCCTCCCTCTCAACAAAATCAATCACCATTCTTCATCACTCTACCTCCGATTACAATTGCCATCGCCATTCTCTGTCTTTCAACACAAAAACGACCTTCATCACCTCTCTCCCTCTCGCCCCAAAGCGACGCCCCTGTTCCTCCGGCCACGCCCATCACCGATCTAATTCCTCCTCAATCCACTCCTCACCGTTCGCTATCTCCTAAACCAAGTCGCCGGCAACTCAATTTCTTCCCTCAACTCCTCATCGTCCTCCCTCCACCCAGAAGACGATCCAATTCCTTCCGTTAATTCCTCACAGTTGAGCCCTTACCCAAACCCATCTACGCCATTTTCCTTGATTCAGACCCTAAATCGTTCACCATCATCGCTCCATCAACAAGTTCCGATCATTACACCTTCTGATTGCACCGTCACCGCCAACAACGTCAAACAGAGGAATCGCCCGTTCGCCCTCTTGCGAGTCCTCCGGTCTTCCCCGTTTCCCAGTCACCGTTCTGAAGTCGATTGGAAGGCTCTCTATACCGACGTGGTATAGAGAGTGTGGACTACAAGGGTAACGAACCTTTCTCTCCATCTCTCTCATATTTGTTCATTTGCTGTTCATATAATTCAGTTCAATTGTCATCTCATCCACTTGATAATTAATCTCCATCTGCACTGATTATCAAGTGGCAACTGCCATCTCTCTGTTTAATTTGCTTGACTTGGTACAACTGATTCATGATGTGATTTTGTTGGATTTGTTGCTTATTGGCCAAGGGAGTGTGGATCTCCCTATATCCACATCCCTTTGGTCAATTCATTATGAATCAGTTGATCTCTGAGTTGTTTGGGTGTTATTGTTTGATTGAAGTCGTTCTCTGTTGGATCTGTTGATGACAAGGTTATGTCACGCGACACTATAGGTCCCATCTGTCCTGTGTAGCGCGACATAACGTGTCCTATGCAGAGATTGCCCTTTCAGATGTAAGTTGATTATCTAGGTCACATGTTGCTCAGAATAGAGTGTGAATCCTCAATGTTCACACTCATTTGATGTGACTGTGTTGATCTCCGTGTTCGTGATCATTTGATGTTATTGTAGTTTGAGTTTTGTAAAACCTCTGCAAAGGGCCTTGTTGTGTCACGCGACATAACTGATCCCTCGGGTTTTGTGTCATGCGACACAATGAGCCCTATGCAGCAGGTTCCGTTTCAGTTGTAAGTTTTGTCCTTCCTAGTTGTAAATGGGACGTGGCCTCCCGTGATAAAAGGTTCACAAGTTGTAATTCCCCTTGTTGATTAATAAAACAAAGCACTTTCATGCATTTTCTACATATCTTGTCACACACACTTCGCACACACATTTGAATGAATTGGATGTTGAACATAGAAAGACTCGTCTACGGACGAGGCGTGTTGGGTGAACTCTCGGTTCTTCCCAACACGTAACCTGACCCCCGAACCCATTTTCTCTTTAAAAAGGTTTTCAATGTTTCCTTAAAAACGGCGTGGCAACTCCCTATTTTTATTTTTTGGCGAGCGTTCATTCAGTGGCGACTCTGCTGGGGACTTGAAACTTGGTTTTCAAAAGTGGGTCAAGCTTTCGTGTTTGTTCGACATTCAATTTCTTCACTTGTGTGTGCTTTGTTTGTGACATTATATGTGTTATTTGCATCTTATTTGCTTTGCCTTATTCCTTTCCCCCTTTGTGTCCCATATTGGTTGTCTGTGTGCTGAGGCTTGGGGCTGGGCTATTGCATTGTGCTTGGAGGTCGGGGCTGTTTTGGCTTTTGATCAGTTTCTGGATATAGGACTCCTTATGTCACGCGACACAATTGACCTCATCAGTCTTGTGTCATGCGACATAAGTGGTCAATTGGCAGGATTTGTTTTCTCAGATGCAGGTTGTGATTGTGGGGCAGTCCCCCATGATCAATTTATGATTATTTGATTTATTGTACTCTGTGGGGTTTAGTGTGTGTGTGTGTTCTTCCTTTTTTCCTTTTTTTTCAAACAAAAAAAATAATAAAAAAAATCATTTTTCGCAAATAAAGGAACATAGCCATCCCGCACACTACTTCACGTAGATCTAGAACCCTCGGGTGCGATTGACGACATCGCGGACGGTGATAATATTCGCCTACGCTTGAGCGCCTAATGTCAAACCTATCCCCCTAGCGCGTTATAGGTGGCGCCACACTTTTAAAGCTTACCCAAAATGGTTGATTTTTGACACGACATTTTCAAATACACTAAAATGAATTGTTTCAAAATCTATAATAAGCTTTCGTACCTACCCCAAAACCTAGCACGTGTGGGCATGTTGCTATCGCAACATGGTTTCACGAAAGGACATGTCGTTCCCGCGGCATGTTCTAACGAGAGATCATGTCGCTTTGTCAACGTGCATCGACGAGAGGTCATGCCGGATTATTCCTTGAATTTCTTCAGGAATACCCGTTATGCTGCCCAAATTTCTCCAGAAATTGGGGCTGCTCGTCCGCCCCATAAATGCTTCGGTTTTATTTAGGTATCATTGCCTATTATTAATTTTGACTCAACGCATTTGGTGTATTTTTGGATGATGTGTCCCTAGGTTTTCCCCGAGGTCTAGATTGCGTGAAATAAAGGATTAGCCTTTCCCAACCGTCCCCAGGACCTAAAAGACACTGATTTTTACTTGAACATTAATAAGATGTTGCATGAGTCTATCCCCTTCCGTATTCTTCCCCCTCCCATACCATCTCAAAGTTTCCTATCCTCGCCTTACACACTTTCTCAACTCTTCACCTCCGCAAGGCTACGGCAAGTTGGGTGTGTGCTCTCGTTCCCGGCGCTCATTGGTCCATATTCCCGAGGCGGAAGCAGCTCAAGAGCCCGAATGGTCGTCCATCTGATTCGAAATTCAAAATGCTCGGTGCAGAGAAGATTATGGCCCACCAGTCTGAAGGTTCGTAGCCCATGGGTTCGCAGAGTACAAAGAGTGTGTCCATCGAAAAAGTGGCGAGCTACCCTTGAAGCTGTTTTTCCTCGCGAGCGGGAGGCCCGGTTGCTTGCTCAGATTGCTAAAGCTAAGGAGGATGACTTATGAATTACAGAAAGATTGAGAAGGGTCCTCGCCCCATCGCTGTCAACGATGCTCTTCATTTCATCCGATGTTGAAGAAGTCAATCAGTCCTCGTAGGATCTAGAATGTCCACTGTCGGACATGAGTCTGTCAAGTCCAAGTTGGATTAGTTTTTTGCTTTGCAGTAATAAAAATCTTTGTTTCTCATCTTGCTAGACTCGAGACATCACTTGCACACCCACGTTACACTCAATTGAAATGGTTTTATTCCAAATGATCACTTGTGCTGCTCACCGACTAATGCTTTGAAATGATTAATGTTTAAATTGATTGGAGTGAGAAAATCGACTGACATCCTTCTCAAATTGGGGCTCACCAACTCCCCATCTCGCATCTCCTGTGCTCACATATCTTCCTTCGCCCTCACCATCTCGTTGCTCGATGAATTTGCATGAATCCTTCTCAGAGTAAACTTAAGCAAGCAAATGAAGACTCGATCTCGTTCGGATCATCCGGTAGGGACTGCGGTTGAAACCTTTCACCCTTAGGAAAACCATTACCTCACCCTCACTAAACAATACCCTTTCATTTCAAGATCGGCACGCTTTGAAACCCGTCTAACCATCTCCAGAAGAAGAGGGACTATCCTTGAGGCTCCCGCGATGCAAAAGAAGATTGACCGTCTCCAAGCTCAAGAACAATGGAAAGCAATGATCCATCATGGGGACTAGCTGAAATTCTCCTCTCAAAAAACATAATTGAAAAAAAAAAAAGAGAGACAAAAATAAAAAAGAAAAAAGAAAAGAAAAGAAAGAGAACCTAGTCCCTAGCGATCCTCTCAAAAGCAAAAGTCAAAGGATCCGGTCGTTACTCAAGGGGAGTCTCAGAGTGAATAAAGAGACAGCATGGATGTCCCCTCACCATTACCACTAACCGATCCCAAGCAATCCTCTCATTTTTAGAGGATATTCCCATTCCCATTACCTTTGACCTTGGCAAAACCAAATTTGACCTCTCATTCTTAGAGGCAATAAAAGATGCAACCGCATATTTCCTCGCCATAGAAATCCCAAACACATCCCTAAAAGCCAACCTCTCATTTTTAGAGGTTCAGTCAGCAAAAAGCCTAGCCGACCTTTCATTTTAAGAGGTCATGATATCACGAGTCACCCAAAGACCGATCGAAACCCTAAAACCCAGTCGCAGTTCCTACTGGATAACAGTTTCAGACCACCAATCGAAGATTATGCAAATTCCATCCGTTCATTCGACGTTTCATGTGAGCATATTTCATTTCTCCTCCGCAAATACTTGCCGTGGATGTCCCACTGGGGCTTCACGTGCGTGTCTCCCATCGACACTCCAAGAGGACATTTTTTTGCAATTCTCAAAATCCTCAAAGGTCCTCAGATCCTCGAATTCCAACGTTCATTCTCTTCATTCGGGATAAGCCCGAACTACGGAGACCTGAGCTCCTCCCATGGAGGGGAACGTAGGCAACCATAACTGGTCCGGTCGAAATCACAAACAAATCTCAGAAAATCTGATCTCCTCAAGGGCCGTACCTATATACAGATCCTTCATTCCCTCTTTCCGAGTTTGATTCTCGATTTCAGTGGGCTTTCTCCTTGGGATTAATTGAAATATTTGTTCATATCGGATTTGGTGGTTGAATAACCCGAACATCAATAAAGAGTTTTAAGAAGCTTTGTGATCATCACGAATAAGACAAGTTTTCAAGTGTCTCGACAAGTCTTCTCTTTCTACATCATAGGAAGATAGAGCCAAACACTGTTTCGGTCAGCAGGGGCTTCCATACACTTTTCCACACCTTGTGATGCTTATATTCTCCCAAAAGAGTCAAACCCAAAAGCGAGAGTGTCATACACAAATTCGGGATCCATTCCCACCCTCGAAGGATGTGCCCCTGCACGTAAGCATTTTTGAGTCTTGTCCAGCGACTGATTGACTGCGGTTTGAAGTGATGAGTTGCCTCTTTGGCCACAAGATGACTCTGTCTGCGATGAAGCTGCATGGAATTTCCTCAAGCTGGGGCTTTGGTTAAGGTATCCCTCAGGCTCTCCTTACCAGATTTCCCTCCGGGTTTACTTTGCATTATCAACTGGGGCTTCACCAAGCCGGGATCATTCTCTGCACTTTCTCTGCTGCTTGCTGTCTCAGACGCGCGATACACCTTGTCCTCACCAGCAATGAACCTACTGCAACCGGTACCCTCGGGAGTGTCCCCGACTTGCCTAAGCTGCACCATCCATACACCATCACTCATACATTTTCCCACCTCATGGGAGAGGGTCCACCCCATCATAAACACTTTCGTTCCATACGCGACCCATCATAGCACAACTGATACAGACATATCCGCTCGTCAAGCCGTGCAAAACCCCCACTTCCCTTCCATCCCCAGCTGAGATGGACTTGTGCAACAAGAGATTAATAATGCATAAGCAAAAGGTTAAATAAAATGCAAAGTGCCTAGAATGTTGTGTTTTCCCCCTGCAGGGTACAATAGTCAAGTGATCGTAATTTGATCGTGAGGACTGCTCCTCAAATCACAATTTTGGACAAGGATTCCAAATCCTGCAGGTGGTAGATCCCGCCTTTATCATCTTCATCACGCCCGTCACCTTCGAACTCATCAGCACCGTCGAAAAGAAGCTGCCCAGTCTCCAAGCAATGGTTGTCAAAAGAAAGAGCTCCAGCTGCCCCGGTATCCAAGCAATAATGCTCACCAGTCTCGACGACTTCAAAGACTATTTTGCAAAGACCGTCCCGTGAATGGCCATCCAGCAAGCATCGCCAAGTGGTATAGGTCCCTCCGGCAGCCACGGTCATCAAGCAGTAGCATGAGACCCTCCGGCAGCTACACCTATCCCCAGCAGAATCAATGGTAGCATAAGACCCTTAACAACTACCTCCCATCAAGCAGTAGCACGAGACCCTCCGACAGCCACAACTCTCCATCACCAACATCAACGGTAGTCTAAGACCCTCCGACAGCTACAGGTGAGCACAGCACAGGTATGAAAGCATATCTCAGTCAATTACTTTGCTAGAAGCATTAATCTCGTTCCCATGTTGGATGCCTTCAAATAATCCCGTTCTAGGTAGTGATACCTTCAAATGATCCCTTTTTAGGTCAAGAGATCTTCAAATAATCCCGTTTTAGGCAGTGATACCTTCAAATGATCCCCCTTTAGGTTAAGAGACCTTCAAATAATCTTTGTCAGGTCAAGAGACCTTCAAATGACTCCATGCCAGGTTGGATGCCTTCAAATGATCCCCGTTTAGGTCAAGAGACCTTAAAATAATCCCTGGCAGGTCAAGAGACCTTAAAATAACCCCTTTTAGGTTAAGAGACCTTCAAATGATCCCTTTTAGGTCAAGAAACCTTCAAATAATCCCGTTCCAGGTCGGATGCCTTCAAATGATCCCTTTTTAGGTCAAGAGACCTTCAAATAATCCCGTTCCAGGTCGGATGCCTTCAAATGATCCCTTTTTTAGGTCAAGAGACCTTCAAATAATCCCTGTCAGGTTGTGATGCCTTCAAATAATCTCGTTTAGGTTAAAAGACCTTCAAATGATCCCTTTTAGGTCAAGAGACCTTCAAATAATCCCTTTCAGGTTTTGATGCCTTCAAATAATCTCGTTTAGGTCAAGAGACCTTCAAATGACCTCTTTTAGGTCAAGAGACCTTAAAATAACCCCTTTTAGGTCAAGAGACCTTCAAATGATCCCTTTTAGGTCAAGAGACCTTCAAATGATCCCTTTTAGGTCAAGAGACCTTAAAATGATCCCTTTTAGTTCAAGAGACCTTAAAATAACCCCTTTTAGGTCAAGAGACCTTCAAATGATCCTTTTTAGGTCAAGATACCTTCAAATAGTTTCCCCTATGTTCAGACTCCTTCAATCAGTTTCGTCCCAGAACTACGACCGGCTTGATTCCCTCCAGGGATACGTAGGAATCCTTTCTCAAAAGGTCCAGCCATCCGATTCCATCAATCATTTTTCACCATCCGCCATATCCCCAGCTGCTCATTGGGATTGGGTCCTTCTTGTCGACAACCTCACTTCTTCCATAAGTGACGTTGCCGAGGGGCTCTGTGAGTACGCCAATCCAATTCGCGACCCCTTTTGGTGCATTTTAATGTGATAAAATTGCACTAAGGGGAGTTTTGGTAAATTCTCGGTCCGTTCCGAGGCTTTCGAAAACATTTCATAAGTTTCTCGCGAAGGAAGTATTTTTTTTAGTATTTTTCCCGGACAAAAAGGACCTACAAAGAATTATTGGCTTTGGACCTTTAAGGAATTAGCCCGGAATGTTCCAGAACCAGTTTCTGGCGCCAGAAACGGTTATTGGCTCGTCCCGTCGTGCGACAGATTGAGCCATGAAAAATTGATTCAAAAGATCGTACGACATGTTAAAGTATTTTCCAAAAGCAGTGTTAAATACAACATTTTCCCATTTGTCAAAGGACGGCTCATTTTTTCTCTCTCTCTCACTAAACGCAAACACTTTCTCTCTCTCCTCTCTCTCTCTAAACGCAAACCACCATTTCTTCCCATAGATCGTCTTCTTCGACCATCCTCCCTCTCAACAAAATCAACACCAAGCCTCAATCTCCCTCACCATTCTTCATCACTCTACCTCCGATTACAATTGCCATCGCCATTCTCTGTCTTTCAACACAAAAATGACCTTCATCACCTCTCTCCCTCTCGCCCTAAAGCGACGCCCCTGTTCCTCCGGCCACGCCCATCACCGATCTAATTCCTCCTCAATCCACTCCTCACCGTTCGCTATCTCCTAAACCAAGTCGCCGGTAACTCAATTTCTTCCCTCAACTCCTCATCGTCCTCCCTCCACCCAGAAGACGATCCAATTCCTTCTGTTAATTCCTCACGGTTGAGCCCTTACCCAAACCCATCTACGCCATTTTACTTGTTTCAGACCCTAAATCGTTCACCATCACCGCTCCATCAACAAGTTCCGATCACTACACCTTCTGATTGCACCGTCACCGCCAACAACGTCAAACAGAGGAATCGCCCGTTCGCCCTCTTGCGAGTCCTCCGATCTTCCTCGTTTCCCAGTCACCGTTCTGAAGCCGATTGGAAAGCTCTCTATACCGACGTGGTATAGAGAGTGTGGACTACAAGGGTAACGAACCTTTCTCTCCATCTCTCTCATATTTGTTCATTTGCTGTTCATATAATTCAGTTCAATTGTCATCTCATCCACTTGATAATTAATCTCCATCTGCACTGATTATCAAGTGGCAACTGTCATCTCTCTGTTTAATTTGCTTGGCTTGGTACAACTGATTCATGATGTGATTTTGTTGGATTTGTTGCTTATTGGCTAAGGGAGTGTGGATCTCCCTATATCCACATCCCTTTGGTCAATTCATTATGAATCAGTTGATCTCTGAGTTGTTTGGGTGTTGTTGTTTGATTGAAATCGTTCTCTGTTGGATCTGTTGATGACAAGGTTATGTCACGCGACACTATAGGTCCCATCCGTCCTGTGTAGCGCGACATAACGTGTCCTATGCAGAGATTGCCCTTTCAGTTGTAAGTTGATTATCTAGGTCACATGTTGCTCAGAATAGAGTGTGAATCCTCAATGTTCACACTCATTTGATGTGACTGTGTTGATCTCTGTGTTCGTGATCATTTGATGTTACTGTTGTTTGAGTTTTGTAAAACCTCTGCAAAGGGCCTTGTTGTGTCACGCGACATAACTGATCCCTCAGGTCCTGTGTCATGCGACACAATGAGCCCTATGCAGCAGGTTCCGTTTCAGTTGTAAGTTTTGTCCTTCCTGGTTGTAAATGGGACGTGGCCTCCCATGATAAAAGGTTCACAAGTTGTAATTCCCCTTGTTGATTAATAAAACAAAGCACTTTCATGCATTTTCTACATATCTTGTCACACACACTTCACACACACATTTGAATGAATTGGATGTTGAACATAGAAAGACTCGTCTACGGACGAGGCGTGTTGGGTGAACTCTCGGTTCTTCCCAACACGTAACCTGACCCCCGAACCCATTTTCTCTTTAAAAAGGTTTTCAATGTTTCCTTAAAAACGGCGTGGCGACTCCCTATTTTTATTTTTCGGCGAGCGTTCATTCAAAGAGGAGTATTTATTTGTGAGGATAAAATAGGAAGAACACAAAAACTCATTTGAGGCCTCCATTTTCTCCCATTTTCTTCCTAAAAAAAACTCGAGAGCACACCTAGGGAGGAAATCATCCTCATTTCCTCTATTTTCCTTCTCTTTCCTTCCAAAATAAAATTCGGAAGCACACCCTAAAACTCGAGAGCGGATCCTAAGTAAATACTCCCTCCGTTCGAATAATACCTTTAACATTTTTGTCTGGCACTAAATTAAGGGTGGAAAAAATGTTTTGAGTGTAATGGTAAAATAGGAGAGAGAATGAGTGGAGGAAATAGTAAATTTGAAAAATATTGTGAGTATAATAGTAAAATAGAAAAGAGAATGAGTGGATGAAATAGTAAAAAATTTTTGCCATTTTAAAAAAGGTGAAAGCTTCTAACGGAATGCCCTTTTAGAAAATTAGTGAAGCTTTCATGGAGACGGGGTATTAAAGAAGAAGGGACGGAAGGGCACACGAAATTCGACAAATTCCGAATTTCGTTCCAAACAGTTAGAATTCCCATCATTCAAACTATCACACTTTACATTACAGTCCTAAAGAAAGATCAAACCCAAAATATTCATCTAAATCAAGAAACCGCCACCTGATTAGTAGTAGCGCCATTGTTGTTATTAACAACGCAGAACCGGGTGGGCTTGGGCTGAAAATTCCTCCTCCTCTGCTGATCCTGGCTGGATGGCTTGATGATCTGCATGAGAAATGCCTTCACCAGTCCCAATTTAGATGAATAATTCCCCAATCGGCCTGCTGAGGATGACGCTGTTGATCGACCACCGCCGCCGAACCTTCTATTGGTGGACCCTCTGTGGAGACTGCACCGGAATGACCCCGGATGATTCGTCGGCGAGCACAAGCATATCCGCCCGGTACCGTTAGAGTTCTTGAACGACATGAGAGTTTCCCGAAAACTGATTTCGATTTTGTGTGTATTTGAGTATTGTAGAGAGAGAAGGAAATATGGAAACAGAGATATAGAATTGGTATGCATTATGGGGAAATTTTCTGGGTATTTAAAGCATTTTGAAGCGGTTAATTACCATGTTTGCCCCTTATTTTGTCTTTCAATTTTTGTTAATTTGATTCTCTTTTAATTTAATTTGTTTTTGAAACTATTCGCTTAATTTAATTTGGAGTAATTCTTATTACGCGCCTGATAGTAGTCAAATGTATTTCGTTAAAAAAATTCATGTAATATCATTACAAGCATAATTTAGAAAATTATAATAGTCAAATGTATATTTAGTAAATTCATTAAAAAAGCAAAATGGTATTCCCACTGTCTCAAACTTCAAAATGAATAGTATGAATATTTATCATAAAATAAATATTTTCTCCATTCCACTATAGTTTATCCGTTATTATTTGCACGTATATTAAGAATTTTTTTTAATAAAGTAGGTGTTTCGAATATAAAAAATGAATTGAAGAGATAAAGTGAGCTAAATAATAATAATTGAATTTTTGATATAAATATGATTTGTGGATCTCATTAATATAAAATAATAATATATTTCTACTTTTAGGAAATGTGTAAATAATTAACTTGAAATACAACTTTGGAAAAAAATAAAAGAGAATCTTTTAAGATACCCTTTTTAAAACAATGAAGATGTTTAAATCATCCCCGGAATAAATATATACTCCCTCCGTCCCAATAATAGAAGCTTCTCATTTTGTCATTTTGGGTGTCTCGTTAAAAGCTTTCACTTTTTTTTTTTTGGCAAAGAAATCTTTACTATTCTCTCCACTCATTCTCTCTCCTACATTATTTTAATACTCACAACACCATTATAATTTACTATTTCCTCCACTCATTCTTTCTCCTATTTTCAAATTACATTCACAACATTTTTTTTTCCCACTCATTTTATTAATTTGCGTGCAAGGCAAAAAACGAACAGCTTCTATTGGGACGGAGGGAGTATTTTTTTTCTTTAGATAAAGTAAGTCATAAAAATAATTGTTTTCTAGTACTAGGAAACATATTTTTTTTTCAACATTTAAACTGTCGAATCTTAAATTATAACTTTAAGATTACAAAATAAAAGTTTTTTTTTTAATTTTAATTTCTTTAAGAAACTAACATCTAAATCTAAAAAATAAGAACTAGTGTTTTTAATGGAGAGAGGAGATTTATAGTTAAAAATGTAAAATCGCGAGGGTAAATATTTAAAACAAAGAGTGTTGTTGAGAAGGTAAGGAGCATATACCCCCTCCGTCCCACAATTGTATACTCCCTTCGTTCACATACTTACTTCACACTTTTTATTTTGAGCGTTCAAATACATACTTCACATTTTATTTTTTTACTTAAAATGAAAAATTTATATCATTAAAATATTAACCCAACCCCACTCATTCTCTCTCCTACATTATTTTAATACTCACAACACCATTATAATTTACTATTCCCTCCACTCATTCTCTCTTCTATTTTACTTTTACACTCACAACATTTATATCATTATTTTTTTTCTTAATCCCCGCGCAAACAGTAACTGTGAAGCAACTATGTGGACGGAGGGAGTAAATTTTTTGGTCCGGCACGAAGATTAAGGTAAAAAGTGATAAAGATAATGTATTGTGAGTGTAAAAATAAAATAAGAGAGAGAATGAGTGGAGAGAATAGTAAATTTAAAGAGTGTTGTGAGTAGAGAGAAGTTGGTCTCATTTCTATTTTAGAAAAGTGTAAATTATTGTGGAACGCTCAAAAGGAATAATTTTTTGTATATTTGGGAGACGGAGGAGTATACTTTTTTGAAATCAAACAATATGTTAAAAGCATTAATAAAAATAAAGTTTAAGAAGATGGCAAGTGGTAAAATCATTTTTTTTTTTTGGAAAAGGGTTTAAGTTTGCTTAAAAAATAAATACTATAATTACGACATCTAAATTTATCAGAGAAAGGGTAAAAAAATATTTAGTATAATTTAACTGAAAATTAAGAGAGTTAAAATGAATAAAATTACTAATTTTAGTCGTAAAATATTATTTCCTTTAAATTTTATAGGTGAAAAAATTGACAACTGTCTTGAAAGGGGTCAACTTGAAAGGGGTCAAGTGACCCCCTCGACTTGAACCTACCTTTGCCGGTAGAAATGACGCTCCACAATTTTCAAATCTAATTTCAAAGACGAAGATATTTATTAAGACATACAATCGTTGACAAATTGTTTGCCGTAATGAAAGAGTGTAATACTTCTCAAAATATAATATGATATCCAATCTTAAACCAAATATCAAAATAAACAGAAAGCAATGTGTAGATAACACCTAATTTCTTTTTGTGCGCTGATTAAATAGTAGTGTGCGTCTCTTTTCTTTTATTATGTTGTTTTTTATCAGGTTGAACATAAAAATCAAAACGAGGTTTAATAACAGCAGACCTGCTCCAATAATACTGCATCCAATGTTTCGTTATTGTATCACAGTGTGTAAAGCAGGCGTTGAAGACATTGAACAAGTGGGTGATCGCCCAGCCTTTTTTTCCAGCAATATGAAAATGTTTGTACAAGTGGACGACTGCCCAGCCTTAAAACCCAATAAGATTAAAACCTCTGTACAAGTGAGCGATCGCCCAGGTTCAGTGGGCGGCTGCCCAGGAGCAGATCTGGCGGATATTTAGTTTTCTTTTCTCATTGTTTCCTTGGTTAATTAGGTTTAGTTTTGTTAATTTCCTTTTCAACATAGAACTCTTTTAGCCCAGATTTTATTGTATCCTATATATTCACAAGTTGATAAATGAGAATGGAAGTTTTGGGAAAATCATAATTTATTTTCCTACATGCTATCAGAGCGACATCATACACAAGTTTGAATCAATGGCGGGGAACGATGCAATCGTCTATAATCCCCCTAAAATCGAATATAATTCTCCGTTTTACCTTGATCCTCAGGATAGGCCAGAAGATTTTATTACTCCTACTTGTTTCAATGGTGAAAATTACGATGATTGGGCTAATGATATGCAGACAGCTCTTGAAGCTCGCCGGAAATTTGGCTTTCTAGATGGTACGATTACTCAACCTGTTCTTCCCTGCACCACCTCTGATTGAAATACTATTTATGCCATGTTGATTTCTTGGACCATGAATACTATTGAATCCAACGTTAAAAGCACTCTCTCGAAATTTAGAGATGCTAAATGTTTATGGGACTCTCTTAAAAATCGATATGTTGTGGTTGACGGTCCACGCATTCAACAATTAAAAGCTTCTATTGCTCGTTGTGAGCAAACTAAGGACATGTCGGTGATCACATATTTTGGTAAATTGACTGGGTTGTGGGAAGAACTCCATAGTCATGAACCTTTGATCAATTGTACTTGTTGTGACAATTGCTCGGCTGCTCAACAACATGCGGATCGCAGAGAGATAGGCAAGCTTTATCAATTTCTTATGGGTTTGAATTCAGAGTATCATGCCAATACTCGCATCAATATTTTGTCTATGGATCCTCTCCATAGTCTTGATAGAGCATATAAATTGGTGGCTCGGGATGAGCGGGTTCGCCTTACCAAACCTGTTCTTGAAGATGTGGTTAGTTTTGCTGTTCGTACTGGTGAAACTCGTGGTCGTGACAACCCTAATCTCATCTTACATGTACTCATTGTAAGAAGACGGGTCATGATAGTACCACATGTTTTGAATTGCATGGATATCCAGATTGGTGGCTTGAGCAACGCAAATCCAACGCTCGTGGCGGTGGTCGTCCGCAAAATGGGCGAGGTAGGGGTTCTCCTGTTGGTGTTATGCCCTAGTCCTATGGTTGATAGACTTATGTGTTGACATTATTTATTATTATATGAAAAGTTTATTATTTGATTATTGTATGTTTTTGCATATTTGTCTGTAATAATCTCCGTCCCTAATTATTAAGAGAATAATTAGTATAAATGTTAATGGATAATCATATGATGATTATATGCATAGAGATGCACATTAAATTTATGGGTACTTGTTAGAGAACAAGTGACTGGACTTGACCCGTATGAGATTTATGTCATGGTCAAATGTCATAATTAAATCTCATATGGTTACTTCATTTAGTCCCTAGACCTGAGATTGTCATGACATTACATATGTTGAAAGTCATGTTTGATTTTAGTCAAACGATATCTTAACACGATATTTATAAAGGTTATCTTTGGCATGATCGGATTCATGATGGGAAGGATGATAAGTCAAGATAGAATTTGTCCCTCGAAAGAGAGATGTTTTGCTTGGGCCCCTCGATGAGTGATAATGATGAAAGTGTATGGCCATACCCCAATGCGATTGGATTATCATTATATTCAAGAATCGAGAAAGCGTTGAACAAAGACAAATTGACGAGGACCATGACTTGTGTTCAATATAACATCGTGAGACAAAGGGAGAAATGGAAGTGTACCATTGGAAACATGAACTCTTACGTTATATTATTTGGATAGACAAAATGGCTTGCTAGAGTCCGCTTATGTCTTATGAGAGTCGATATGACCGAGCTCATTGCCAACATAATATAATTTTATTGGGTCACACACAACTAGAATGAATTGATTAAACCAGAGGAAGAATGATTGAGAGAATCTTGATGTGGCTTAAGACATCGCGCGACAGAATTTGTCCATATTACTCGTCTGGTAGTGCGACACTTTAAGCCACAGAGGCATTTTCAGACTAGTTTCCTAATTTGATTAGGAAACAAATATTGATGCTAAAGTAGTATAAATATAACAGCCTGTCAATCCTAAAAAGCTAGCCGAATTTATGAAAAGAAAATCACAACAAATACTCTCAATATTCTTCAAGGTTTAAAGGATCTAGCAATCATCAAGAAATCGTTCTTGGTTCATTCGAAGGTGTGGATACCGAAAGAGGGTCTTCGCTCGTTCAACAATCAAGGCCTAGAGTTCGAAGCTTGTATTCAGAATCACATCAATACATAGTTCGATAGCTCAAGAACGGAAAGCGTTCAAGGTTGGTTATTACTATCTCATAGAATTCAATTTAAATTGTATAGAACGGATCCTAGGCTCTTTGGATTTTATGTTATTAGATGCTTAATTCCGCTGCACCTGGACCCGCAAAACCCAACAGTGGTATCAGAGCCCCGTTCGTATGATTAAGTTTGAATAAACATGCTAGAAAATTTGATATAAATTATTTATATGATTTTTGCATGTTTGATATGCGATAGTTTGATTGTTTTTAAACAATATGCCTAAATCGTGTTCTATTGATATTGAATTAAATCTGTTAAAAGTTGTTTACATGATTTAATTGCTCTGTGATTTAGAATTGATTGAAATCTGGAAATCTGCAAATTGTCATCTTGTGTCACGCGACAAACCATGTTTGTGTCACGCGACAAAGATTAACTGTGTCACGCGACAGAACTTGCATGTGTCACGCGACAGAGCTTGCCTCTGTCACGCGACAAAATAAGCCCAATCTGGGCAGAATCAGTTTGTTAAACAATCTTGTTAATCTGTGAATGTGTTTACAATCTGATATGTTTATGTATTAATCTGGGTGCTATAAATTTCTGAAAATCAAGTTTATAGGGTTATGCTAGATTAATTCATTGCTTATGCATGCTTAGTTAATTAAAATATGATTTTATTAATTGTTGCGATGCATGAATTATGTGTTCTTACATGTTAAGAATTTTGTTAGATATTTAGTTGAAACATTGTATTGTAATTTCCTGAATGTTTAGATTTAAACATTAAAATTTTGGTTTTCTGATTGTTTATGAGAAACAAGTCATTTTACGCAAAATTTAAAAGGAAATTGATTGTTTATTCAAAGTATTGATTATGTTGCAAATCAGAGCTGATTTCTGATTGTGCATGTCTAGGAGAGTTCTGTCGAAGGAGAGATTTGGTACTTAAGTAGTCCTTGTGGCTCACCTATCTTTCTGGGAACTTACCTGGTGCACGATCATGACTATCTTTGCTGATATGCTTATAATCTACTTTAAAGAACCTTCATTTAACTTTTAAGTTCTTTATGCCAATTCATGATTAAAACACTTGAGACCATTCAGATAGTTTTGGGTGGGCTTGCCATAGCAAGGTACTTTGATTCTATTCGTATGCGAGCAAGATGAGGAAATGGTGGTTCCTATACGTTTAAAGTGAATGAACTTAATTGGGTTATCAAAATGGTTTTGGACCCAAGGCATAAGATGAGATTAAAATATGCTTAGACATATGATGTCTTGAATAAATCTCATAAAAGATCTAAGAGTTATATATGTGATATGATTGATGTTTCTACCTAATTAATTTAGTTTTGAGCGGTTTGCCATAGCAAACTTGAAATTAAATTAAAGTTGGATCTTAGCCCATTAAATGTATATTATGCTTGTTTGCATTGGAAGGTGTATAATTTAGTGGGAGCATTTATTTTCATATAAATGCATTATACTTTTCATATAATATGTTTACTTATATGTGTTCATATTTTATGTATATCTTTTTGTAGAATAAATGGCATCAAACAATAATCATCATTTGTCACTACGATCTGTCCTTGAGAAGGAAAAGTTGGAGGAGAATGGTACAAACTATATGGATTGGATCCGTAGCCTGAGAATTGTTCTCAGACAAGAGGAGAAATTGTACGTTCTCGAGGAACCTATTCCACCTGAACCTGCTGCCAATGCTACTAGGGCAGTGAGGGATCAATATCTGAAGCACAAGCGTGATTCTACTGATGTTGGTTGCCTCATGCTCTCCTCCATGTGCAAGACCCTTCAGAAGGATCTTGAGCACTTGGGGACAGTTGATCTAAACAATCGACTGATGGAAATGTTCCAAGTTCAAGCAAAGCAAGAAAGGTATAACACAGTTAAGGCCCTGACCTCATGCAAGATAAGTGAAGGACAAGCTGTTGGTCCTCATACTTTAAAGATGAAGGGACACATTGAGCATCTTGAAAGGCTCGATTTTCTAATTAGCCAAGAATTGGCTACTGACATGATATTGAATTCATTGCCCGAAGGTTTTAGTAATTTCATAATGCACTATAACATGGGGGGCATAAATAAGAACCTTTCCGAGCTAGTTCAAATGTTGAACACTGCGGAAACCAATATCGTCAAGAGGAAAGCCGATCAAGTGTTGATGGTTAACAAGGGGAAGGGTTTCAAGGGTAAAGGAAAGGCAAAAGTTGCTAATCCTAAGACAAATGTTGCCAAATCTAAAGAGGGTGCCAAACCCAAAGAGGCAAAGCCCAAGTCCCAAGAGGACGCAGTCTGCTTCCATTGCAATGAGATTGGACATTGGAGGAGAAACTGCACAAAATACAAGTAAGCACTGAAGAAGAGCAAAGGAGTTGCTTCGACTTCAGGTATCTTTGTTATAGATATATTCCTATCTACTTCTAGTTCTTGGGTATTGGATACCGGATGTGGAACTCACATTTGTTTAAATGTGCAGGGTCTAAAGAACAGAAGGATGCTTGAAGTGGGTGAAGTGGACCTACGTGTGGGGAATGGAGCAAGAGTTGCTGCATTAGCCGTAGGAACTTATGAAGTTACTTTACCTAGTGGACTAATACTTGTTTTGAACAATTGTTATTACGTTTCAGCTTTAAGTAGGAATATTATTTCGATTTCATGTTTGGATAATGAAGGTTTTAATTTTCTTATATGTGATAAGAAGTTTTCCATTTACAAGAGTGATATGCATTATTGTACTGCTATTTCATTCAATGGCCTTTATATCCTTGATGTTGAAAATCGTGATAATGATGTCTATAACATTAACAAGAGATCTAAACCCAATGATGTAAATCACACTTACTTATGGCATTGTCGTCTTGGTCATATAAGTGAGAAACGCATTTCTAAACTCCACAAAGATGAATTTTTAGACTCACATGATTATGAATCTTATGAGACATACGAATCTTGTTTACTTGGCAAGATGACCAAGGACCCATTTACCAAAACTGGTGAAAGGGCGGGCGACTTATTAGGCCTCATACATACCGATGTGTGTGGACCTATGAGTAGCGATGCTAGGGAAGGATTTCGGTACTTCATAACATTCACTGATGATTATAGTAGATTTGAATATGTTTATCTAATGAAACATAAAAGTGAATCGTTTGATATATTTCGAATATTTCAAAATGAGGTGCAAAATCAACTTGACAAAACTATTAAAGTACTTCAATCTGATCGAGGTGGCGAATACTTGAGCCAAGAATTTGATAGTCATCTTAAGAGTTGTGGAATCGTTTCAGAACTCTCTCCACCCGGAACACCACAATGAAATGATGTGTCTGAGAGGAGGAATAGAACTTTGTTGGACATGGTTCATTCTATGATGAGTCAAGTTGAGCTTCCTTTATCCTTTTGGGGACATGCACTAGAAACTGTTGCTTGCACTATAAACAGAGTTCCTACCAAATCAGTTCAAAAGACCCTATATGGGATGTGGCATGAAAGAAAACCTAGTTTATCTTTCATGAAGATTTGGGGTTGCAATGTATATGTTAAGAAGTTAACTTCTGACAAGCTAGCACCTAAGTCTGATAAATGTGTTTTCGTGGGTTATCCTAAGGAAACCAAATGATACTATTTCTACAACCGAAACGAGAACAAAGTGTTTGTTACTCGAAATGGTACTTTCTTAGAAAAGAAGTTTCTTGGCAAAGGAACCAATGGGAGTAAAATAGATCTCAAAGAAATTCGAGAACCCGAAAATAACATTGAACCAATGGTAGAAACTGAACCAAATTCACAAAGAGTTGTGGAACCGGTTCAAGATGCACAAGTTCTTTGCCGAAGTGGTAGGTCACGATCCGAGCCCGAGAGATATGGATTTCTCGTTACGGAAAGTGATGAAGTGGAGTTAATCGAAAACGATGAACCTACTTGCTATCAAGAAGCGATGTCCTCTCCTGATTCGGAAAAATGGCAAGAGGCCATGGAGTCCGAATTACAATCCATGGCTGATAATCAAGTTTGGAACTTGATTGATCCACCCGAAGGTGTAAAAACCATAGGGTGCAAATGGGTCTTCAAGAAGAAGACCGACATGGATGGGAAGGTGCACACCTATAAGGCTAGGCTTGTAGCTAAGGGATATAGGCAGATTCATGGCATCGACTATGATGAAACCTTTTCTCCTGTAGCTATACTTAAGTCTAT
This sequence comes from Adenophora triphylla var. japonica, assembly GCA_022495995.1. Taxonomy (NCBI): domain Eukaryota; kingdom Viridiplantae; phylum Streptophyta; class Magnoliopsida; order Asterales; family Campanulaceae; genus Adenophora; species Adenophora triphylla. The sequence continues at coordinate 157,683 of JAFEMH010000135.1, read as the reverse complement.
TAGAATTTTAATTGCCTTAGCCGCATATTATGACTATGAGATATGGCAAATGGATGTCAAGACAACTTTCTTAAATGGGAAGTTACTTGAGGATGTATACATGATACAACCTGAAGGTTTTGTCAGTTCAGAAAATTCTAACAAGGTGTGTAAGTTGCAAAGATCCATTTATGGATTGAAGCAAGCTTCTAGAAGTTGGAATCTACGTTTTGATGAAGCAATAAAGGAGTTTGGCTTTATCAAGAACGAAGATGAACCTTGTGTATACAAGAAAATTAGTGGGAGCATAGCACTATTTCTAGTGTTGTATGTCGACGATATCTTACTCATTGGAAATGACATTCCTGCACTACAGACTGTCAAGTCTTGGTTGAGAATGTGTTTTTCAATGAAAGATATGGGCGAAGCTGCGTATATCCTTGGTATCAAGATCTATAGAGATAGATCTAAAAAGATGATTGGTTTAAGTCAAAGTACTTACATTGATAAGGTTCTAAGAGGATTCCAAATGAAAAATTCTAAAAGGGAAAACTTGCCAATGTTACATGGTATATCTCTTAGCAAGACTCAAAGTCCTAAGACTAATGATGAGCGAAAGAGAATGAATGGTATTCTATATGCTTCGGCAATTGGATCTATCATGTATGCTATGTTATGTACTAGACCCGATGTCTCGTGTGCTCTAAGCATGACGAGTAGGTACCAATAGAATCCCGGCAAACCACATTGGATAGCAGTCAAGAATATCCTCAAGTACTTGCGAAGAACTAAGGATGTATTCTTGGTCTTTGGAGGAATGGAAGAAGATCTTGTAGTAAAAGGCTACACAGATGCTAGCTTCTAAACCGACAAAGATGATTTCAGATCGCAGACAGGATTTTTGTTTACGCTGAATGGAGGCACTGTGATTTGGAAAAGTTTCAAGCAAAGTACCGTCACTGATTCTACAACCGAAGCTGAGTACATAGCGGCATCTGATGCAGCAAAGGAAGCCGTTTGGATAAAAAAGTTCATTAGTGATTTGGAAGTCGTTCCATGCATCAAAGATCCTATTGAACTTTACTATGACAACAATGGTGCCATTGCACAAGAAAAGGAACCAAGGTCACACCAGAGATCCAAACACATACTTCAACGTTTCCATATTATTCGAGAGATATGCGAGAGGGGAGACATAAAGATATGCAGAGTAGAAACTGATGACAACGTGGCGGACCCATTAACTAATGCTCTCCCGCAAGCAAAACATGATGGTCATGTTAGATCCATGGGTATTCGATACATGGGAGATTGGGCCTAGTGCAAGTGGGAGACTGTTGGTGTTATGCCCTAGGCCTATGGTTGATAGACTTATGTGTTGACATTATTTATTATTATATGAAAAGTTTATTATTTGATTATTATATATTTTTGCATATTTGTCTGTAATAATTTCCGTCCCTAATTATTAAGAGAATAATTAGTATAAATGTTAATGGATAATCATATGATGATTATATGCATAGAGATGCACATTAAATTTATGGGTACTTGTTAGAGAACAAGTGACTGGACTTGATCCGTATGAGATTTATGTCATGGTCAAATGTCATAATTAAATCTCATATGGTTACTTCATTTAGTCCCTAGACCTGAGATTGTCATGATCTTACATATGTTGAAAGTCATGTTTGATTTTAGTCAAACGATATCTTAACACGATATTTATAAAGGCTATATTTGACACAATCAGATTCATGATGGGAAGGATGATAAGTCAAGATGGAATTTGTCCTTTGAAAGAGAGATGTTTTGCTTGGGCCCCTCGATGAGTGATAATGATGAAAGTGTATGGCCATACCCCAATGCGATTGGATTATCATTATACTCAAGAATCGAGAAAGCGTTGAACAAAGACAAGTTGACGAGGACCATGACTTGTGTTCAATATAACATAGTGAGACAAAGGGAGAAATGGAAGTGTACAATTGGAAACATGAACTCTTACATTATATTATTTGGATAGACATAATGGCTTGCTAGAGTCCGCTTATGTCTTATGAGAGTCGATATGATCGAGCTCATTGCCAACATAATATAATCCTATTGGGTCACACACAACTAGAATGAATTGATTAAACCAGAGGAAGAATGATTGAGAGAATCCTGATGTGGCTTAAGACATCGCGCAACAGAACTTGTCAATGGGACTCGTCTGGTCGTGCGACACTTTAAGCCACAGAGGCGTTTTCAGACTAGTTTCCTAATTTGATTAGGAAACAAATATTGATGCTAAAGTAGTATAAATATAACAGTCTATCAACCCTAAAAAGCTAGCCGAATTTCTGAAAAGAAAATCACAACAAATACTCTCAATATTCTTCAAGGTTTAAAGGATCTAGCAATCATCAAGAAATCGTTCTTGGTTCATTCGAAGGTGTGGATACCGAAAGAGGGTCTTCGCTCGTTCAACGATCCAGGCCTAGAGTTCGAAGCTTGTATTCAGAATCACATCAATACATAGTTCGATATCTCAAGAACGGAAAGCGTTCAAGGTTGGTTATTACTATCTCATAGAATTCAATTTAAATTGTATAGAACGGATCCTAGGCTCTTTGGATTTTATGTTATTAGATGCTTAATTCCGCTGCACATGGACCCGTAAAACCCAACGTCTCCTCGCGGAAGCATCGGAACTACAATGACACCGAATCGTGGGCCTGTTAATATTGGTGCAGCTGCTGTAGGATCTCCATCTGTGGCTTCATATTCATCATTTACAGTTGAGCAATGGCAGGATTTGGCAAGCCTTGTCGGTAATTCCCAAATCTCAAATGATCGTCTTCATGGTAAGTTTGATTCATCTTCATGGGTAATTGATACATGTGCTTCAAATCATGTAACCGGAAATGCCTCGTATCTTCTTAATTCTCGGACTATACCGGCTTGCCCCGTTGGTTTGCCTAATGGGTCATCGATTTTGGCTCATACGGAGGGATCCGTTCGTCTGACGGACACCATTACTCTCTCTCATGTTCTTTTTATTCTGAATTTAAGCTGCAATTTAATTTCAGTGTCTCAACTGTCTGACGATATTCATTGCACTGTCCAATTTAACTCATAAATGTGTGTTATACAGGACCTGTCGAGGAACCTGATTGAAATGGGTGTTAGGCGGGATGGAATCTACTACTTTCGCGGCACATCTTCAGCATATAATGTCTCTACCGGATCGCCTTCTATGTTGGAGCTGTGGCATAATCGCTTGGGGCACCCTTTCGAGAATGTAGTAAAGCTTCTTCCCTCTGTTCGTGGTACTTCTGGCAGTTTACTTATACCTTGTGATACTTGTTTTAGGGCTAAACAATCTAGAGATAGTTTTCCGGTTAGTGACCATAAGTCTACTAGAATTTTTGAGAAAGTTCATTGTGATTTGTGGGGTGCATACACTCACTCTTCTTCTTGTGGTGCACGGTATTTTTTTAACTTTAGTAGATGATTTTTCCCGAGCTGTTTGGGTTTATTTGTTGGTCGATAAAACCGAAGTTTTCGTATGTTTATGGCTTTCATTGCAATGGTTGAACGTCAGTTTTCTCAGAAAATTAAGGTTGTCCAATCTGATAATGGGACTGAATTTAATTGCATGCTTGATTATTTCTGGCATTACTTTCCAAACATCTTGTGTTGGTACCCCTCAATAAAATGGTCGAGTCGAGCGAAAACATCGTCACATTCTGAATGTTGCTAGAGCGCTTAGATTTCAGGCTCATTTACCAATTTTCTTTTGGGGAGAAGCAGTTCTTACTGCTGCTCATTTGATTAACCAAACTCCCACTCTCCTCTTAGGCAATAAGACTCCCTATGAGGTTTTGTTCGAAAAATTACCTTTCTTTGACTCTCTTCGAGTTTTTGGTTCCTTGTGTTATGCTCATAATCAGAAAGCGAAGGGAGATAAGTTTGCCAGTCGTAGCCGATTATGTATTTTTGTGGGCTATCCTCTAGGCAAAAAGGGGTGGAAGTTGTTCGATCTAGAGACAAAGAAATTTTTTGTCTCCCGGGATGTGAAGTTCTTTGAGAACAATTTTCCTTACAGTGATTTGTCTTCAGTGCCTCATTCCTCGGATTCTGTGGAGATTATTAACTAAGAGGCTGATTTCGCCTTCCTTGATTATCCGAACATGGCAGATGTTGCTTCAGAACCTTTGACAGTAGCTCCTGCAGACGTACCTAATCCCGTGACTACAGTTTCTGCAGATATTACTCCTACAGAGGTCCCATCTGCTTCTACGACAGACACCTCTCCTTATGAACAAGATGCTTTAAGGAGGGGCATGCGTACGAAAGTACCCTCCGTTCTACTTCGGGACTATATTGCTGCTACTGTTACTTCTGCTAGTCCATCCCCCGAACACTCCACTCCAGTCGGCTCCTCAGATACTCCTTATCCTTTAGCTCACTATATAAATTGTGACAGTTTTTCTGTGAAATATCGTAACTTCCTTGCAGCTATTACCTTGGCTAAAGAGCCTATGACTTTTCGTGAGGCAATGTCACAAGATGGATGGAAGGAATCTATGCAGGCTGAAATTCGTGCCTTGGAAGATAATGGCACATGGACTATGGTTCCTCTACCGCATGTTAAGCGTGCTCTTGGTAGCCAATGGGTCTATCAGATTAAGTACAAGTCTGATGGTATAGTTGAACGTCTTAAATCTCCTTTGGTGGTTCTTGGTAATCATCATAAAGAAGGGATTGATTACACGAAAACTTTTGCTCCTGTGACCAAGATGGTCACCGTTCGAGCCTTTCTTGCCATTGTTGCCTCAAAGAATTGGGAATTACGTCAAATGAATGTGCATAACGCTTTCCTGCATGGTGATCTTCAGGAAGAGCCCTACATGAAACCTCCTCCGGGTTTTCATTCCAATCAACCTAATATGGTTTTTCGTCTTCGCAAATCCCTTTATGGTCTGAAACAGGCCCCGCGTTGTTGGTTCACTAAGCTAGTGGCTTCCTTGAAGCACTATGGGTTCTTGCAGTCTTACTCTGATTATTCCTTGTTCACATTCACAAAAGGTACGATTCATATGAATATTCTTGTGTATGTTGACGATCTTTTTATAGCTGGGAACGATTCCGCTGCCTTACAGTCTTTCAAAAAGTATCTAAGTGAATGTTTCAAGATGAAGGACCTTGGCTTCTTGAAGTATTTCTTGGGCATTGAAGTTGCTCGTAGCTCATCTGGCCTGTTTCTGTGCCAACGCAAGTATACCTTGGACATTATATCCGAGGTTGGCCTATTGGGAGCAAAGCCATCTGGCTTTTCTATTGAACGGAACCATAAACTCGGTCTTGCCACTGGTGATCTTCTGGATGATCCAGAACGTTATAGATGATTGGTTGGTCGTCTCATTTACTTAGCAGTCACCCATCCAGACTTGGCATATTCGGTTCACATTCTGTCCCAATTTATGAAGGAACCTCGCAAGGATCATTGGGATGCAGCACTGCGAGTTGTTCGTTATCTCAAAAGCACACCTGGTCAGGGTATTCTTCTTCGTGCTGATAGTGAGCTCACACTACAAGGATGGTGTGATTCAGATTGGGCCGCTTGCCCTATTACTCGACGTTCTCTTTCTGGATGGCTTGTGTTTCAAGGTAATTCTCCTATATCTTGGAAGACGAAGAAAAAACCACTGTGGCTCGTTTGTCTATCGAGACCGAATACCGTTCTATGGCGGTCCTTACCTGCGAATTGAAATGGTTGAAGGGATTACTACTGAGCCTTGGTGTCCACCATCCGAAGGCTATCAACATCTTCTGCGATAGTCAGCCGGCTCTTGATATCGCTAAGAACCCCATATTTTATGAACGGACAAAGCATATTGAAATTAACTGCCACTTTGTTCGTGACGCCATTTCGGATGACCTTATTTCTCCTTCCTATGTTCCTACTAAAACACAGCTGGCGAATATTTTTACTAAGGCTCTTGAAAAACAACAATTTGATCTACTAGTTAGCAAGTTGGGCATTCTTAATCCCCATCTCAACTTGAGGGAGGGTGTGAAGCAGGCGTTGAAGGCACTGAACAAGTGGGCGACCGCCCAGCTGAAGTGGGCGACCGCCCAACCTTTTTTTCCAGCAATATGAAAACGCCTGTACAAGTGGGCGACCGCCCAGCCTTAAAACCCAACGAGATTAAAACCTCTGTACAAGTGAGCGACCGCCCAGGCCCAGTGGGCGGCCGCCCAATAGCAGATCTGGCAGATATTTAGTTTCCTTTTCTCATTGTTTCCTTGGTTGATTAGGTTTAGTTTTGTTAATTTCCTTTTCAACATAGAACTCTTTTAGTCCAAATTTTATTGTATCCTATATATTCACAAGTTAATTAATGAGAATGGAAGTTTTGAAAAAATCATAATTTATTTTCCTACATAATAATGACAAGTATTTTTATCTATTAATAGATAACCTTGGTTCAAGTCTCACTAATTTATTTGTTTTTTCATCCATTTTAGTTTGTTCTTGAATCCGTCACTAACATGTTATTATGGGACCTTAATTATAATATTACTAGTCCATGCCCGTGTTCAAGATCACGTTTTTAAAATTTTTTTTTTTTAAATTTTTTTTTAAAAAAAATAAAAAAATTTTAAGGACAAAATGGAAAAGGGACAAAATAGTGATGGCAAAATGGTAAAGTCGGCAAGTGACACTGTTCATGCTACAGTGCCTAGACTGCTCTCTTTTATACTATAGATTTTTATCAGAAGAGATTGAAGTGTTAATTTATTCATTGTCTAAAAAAAAGTGTTACTAATTTATTCATAATGCTTATCCAACAAAAAGGAGTATGATTACCTTCCTCATGCTCAAAACCTGCATCTTATGCATCAACATGACACATGTCTTGCCTTTACTTCACCACGCATTCATAATATACTTCCTCCGTCCTATTATATTATATGGTTCACATTTTTAGCTTGACACATAAATTAAGAAAAAAGATAAGTGAAAAAAATGTTATGAGTATAAAAGTAAAATAGGAAAGAGAATGAGTGGAAGAAATAATAAATTTGAAAAGTGTTGTGAGTATCTATAGTATAAATGAAAACGGTATTTGCTACAGTACAATGAACAGTATCAAGTGCCGAATTTCTCATTTTACCCTCATACATTTGTCCCTTTTCCATTTTGCCCTTTAAAAAAAATAATTTTTTTTTAAATTAAAAAAAAAAAAACGTGTCCGCGAACACGGGCTTATTCTAGTAATAGTAAAATAGGAGAGAGAATGAATGGGTGAAATAATAAAATTTTTTTGCCATTTTAAAAAAGGTGAAACTCTTAATGGGACATCAATTTTGATAAAAGTGAAGCTTGAAATGGGACGAGTGGAGTATACTCCTTTCGTTCCATTCAAATAAGATTCTTGGTCCCGACACATTCCGATACAGGAAAATTTAGAAAAATATTATTAGTGAAGAAGATATTGTGTGTATGAATAGTGAGATAGAGGAGAGAAAATTAAGTATGAAATAATGAGCGAAAAATTATTATGAACGTGAAAATAGGTCTCAAAGAATAAATCATTTCATTTTAAAATTGTCCTATTTTAATCGAGACATTCAAAATAATGAGAAATATCCTAATACGAATGAGACGTACAGACCATTTTCTCAAAAAAAAAATAAAAAAATAAAACTTTAGTTCATTCAAACAGTATTTTTTACATAGAAAGTTAAGTGTTTAATCCTAATTAAATAAATATACATTTTTCAAGTGTCACTTACTTGTGTAATAGGTCAAGTTATTTATTAAAGATCCCATATTTTTGAAAAAATAAAAATAAAATTGAATTGTGACTCATTAAGACTATTCCCATCACATTAGTGACCAACTCAGTCCAATCTCAAATAAATTATTAATTTTTTTCACTTTTATATATACAACTTCCAACCTTATACTCCCTCCGCCTCGGCCCAAATGTCCCAAAATGGGTTCGACACGAAAATTAAAAAATAAATATATACTCCCTCCGTCCCACCCAAGTGTGCACCAAATTTTCTGACACACCGATTAAGGAATAACAATAAAATAAGGAAAAAGTAAGAGAGAGAAAAAAGTGGAGAGAGAATGTTGTGAGTGTAAAAGTAAAATAGGAGAGAGAATGAGTGGAAGGAATAGTTAGGAGAGAGAATGTTGTGAGTGTAAAAGTAAAATAGGAGAGAGAGTGAGTGGGGTAAATGGTGAAGATTCTCTTTCCATTTTGGACAGTTCACACTCGGCTGGGACGGACCAAAAGGAAAATAAGTGTACACTCGGCGGGAACGGAGGGAGTATAATGTAAAAAGTGTATAGTAAAATAAATGTTGTGAGTATGAAAGTGATGTAGGAAAGAGAAAGTGGGGTAGAAAATAGTTAGTGGATATTTATTGTAAGTATGACAAGTGGGTCTCACAAATAAAAAAGTAATAAAAAACTTTCCTTTTTTGAGTTGAGACATTTTAAATGGGACACCCAAAAAGGAAAGTTGAGACATTTGGGCAGTAACGGAGGGAGTATAATTTATAATTACATCAGTGACCCAACCCAACCCAACCTTTTAATAAATTTTTTATTTTTCTTTACTTCAATTTACCTAAAATACTTATCATTTAATTTTTTTAAATAATGTATTAGTAATAATATTTCTAAAATTACCCGTACAATTATTAAAAATAATTACCCATATAATTATAAAAAAAATTATGAATTTTGATATATTTTTTATTTTATATAATTATATAAAATATACTAGTTTTAAATATATATTTATATAAATACATGTCACCCAATCATTTAATGATATGTGTACACATTTTGGTGACCCAACTTGGGGTTGACTGGCCGCCCAGGTTGCTGATTTTTCATGACTTTCATTTTACGACCCAAAGGTGAAAGGTCATCAATGTGGGTAGTCTAATATAAAGATGTTTGGATAAAAAAATCATATTTTAAATATCTTCAGAGAGAGAGAGATAGAGAGGAGTATATCATTCGAGATTTAATTTGGGACAGATGAAATATTATACCTTTGATATTTTTATTAGTCCTATAAAAATGACATTTTTCTCACAACCATAACTACAGCTTTAAAAGCTGGGGTTGAGGCCAGGTGATGGTGGGTGGCACATGGTTTTGGTGAACTTCAGGGATGACTTATTCTTCCTTCTTTTCCCAAATCAGTTATCCTTCATTATCGAATCCTCTGACCACGTAACACAACAAAAGCAATGCAATGCTTAAATAGGGCTATATAAACTGTAAATGGGTCTGAGTTCGATTCACTTTTTCATTTTCGAGCTTAGGTTTGTTTTAGAATTATCGAGTTTCAGGTTTTTACGAGTTCAAGTTGTATTAGTGATTTGAACTCAAGTTTCGAGCTGCTCGCGAGTAATTCGAACCTTTTTTGAACTCGAGTATTAACGAGTCGAGCTCGAGCTTTTTGTCTAATTTCTTGAAAAATAATGATGGAAAGTCGAGTTTATAACGAGCTTCTCGAGTCAAGCCCGAGTGCGAATATGCGAGTTTTAAAGAACTAATCAAATCTATGTTTGAACAAAAATGATTGGGAAGAAATAAAAATTTTAGTTTTTTCGAGCTTTTCGAGCCAAACTCGAAACAAGTCGATCACGAATAGACTCGTCGAAATTAAACGAGTTTTGTTGTTCAAGCTCACTCAAGTTCGAGTTTTTTTGAGTCAATCTCGAGTTGAGTTCGAGCATCTCGCAACGGATAACAACCCTCCCTATGCAGAAATTAATATTTAGGTTAAAAGCAAGCCCAAAAATAAGGAATACCAGTAGGTGCCAACTCAAAGCCCACAGCATGCCCAGACAAACCACCATACAAAGCACAAGCCCAATATGCCAAGTTTGATTTCCCAATTATTCTATTGTTCTTATGAGAAATTATTTATTTTTACATTTTTCGTTTTGATTTTAGGGTGCTGCAATTGATCGCATTTTAGGAGAGATAATTCATAACGAAGACGTGAATGCACCTATTGACTATGTGTTATGTGTTGGCCATTTCCTGCCAAAGGTACATCCATCATACTTCTAGCCAATCAAATTAAATACAAATATTTATGAATTTTCCATTAAATATTACTCTAGTACTACTCCCTCCATCTCAATAGAAGAGCAACACTTGGTTAAACACTCTTCTTAAGAAATTGATCTGAAGTTCTACTACTTCTCTAAATTCCCCTCAAAACATTTGAATTCAAATTAGACAGAAATTGAAGACTAGTTTTGTCAATTTGTTGCTAATATGTTACGTTACGAGGTAATGTCACTTTTCAGTGAGACGGTTCTAAAAAGAATACTCTTCTTCTGTTGAGACGGAAGTAGTAGAATGTTTGGTTTTGAATCTTGTGATGCTGCTAAAAAGATCTAGCTCAAGCATCACCAAGTAACCCTTTTTATACAAGGTTTTTGGTTCAATCCCCATCAATGATAGATTTCACTCAAAAGCAAGGTTCTAAAAATCGCTAAGCGGCTACTAGGCGGCGAGGCCGGGCCTAGCGCCTAGAGCGCCGAGGCGGGGCCGAGGCGGGGTGTGAGCACCCCAACCCGGAACCTTACGCGTGTCCCGAGCTGGAGAGGCTCAATCTAAGAAAACCCATCTAAGTTTTTAAAACATTTTTTTGCCTTTAGAAGAAAATCACTTTTCAAATTTCCAAATAAAAATCAATTAATAATATCTCCACTAGGAGGAAATCCAACCATAACTTTTAATAAACTATAATCTGATCAATTACATTGAAAACCCTAATTAACATTGTTTAACAAAAGAATTTTCCATACAAATTGCAAAAGAGGAATACTTAATAAATACTCCTAATAACCAACTCCTATGCTTAACCTGACAAGTCCCCAAAAGCAAAGTCCAAACTCTTATCCCCGGCCTCACCGGTTCAAGTCACCTCGTCTCAAAGACGATCTAAAACAAGAAAAGGGAAGGGGTGAGAATAAATCTCAATGAGCTATTATGAATGCAAAGAAGATGCCAAACACGATGCAACACATAGCATGGTAGCACATAACACATTATGAAAGCGGTAAACACCTTACGTTACCTCATTTTACCTTTTTCCGTCTGAACAATAAGTCGTACAACGTGGGAGTAAAACTCCACTCTTTGGTGAATTGCCCTACGCACATTCACCGCTTATAGGTCTCATACCCGAGATCCATATAAGAAAATAGGATACTTATATGACCCTTATTCGTAGTATCATATAATATCATCGCTACCGTAAAGCCGTTGGCTTCATACAGAGCATTCCACCGTACACCAAATCGCAGCAGTATGTAAAGGCTTCTTCTTGCTCAATACAAGAAGCTTGCACCCCACTCTGCGGGCCTGAGGGGACGGTCCTGTGTATAATGAACCTTCAATCACTTATAGAACAAATCAATAATTGATTGAATTCCATTATACCCCCGAATATCAACACGTTCAAGCACATAATAGATACTTGAAATAATCCACAAAAGGGATAATCATATAACAACATGGTAAAATATACTCATGTTACATCCATACTATAGTGCAACAGTTCATGTAATACACTATGCATAATACCATTAACGAATATAAATTCAAGTAAGGTATCCATATAACCACATAACCCACACCGGATACAATATAGTCATATACCAAATAATTCATACTTAGGATATTAAGGTATCCACCAAACTCAATAATTCAACAAATTGGGATAATAATGCCACAAGGCGATACATGCTCATCTTCAATTAACGAAATAGTGAAACCTATGGTTTCTACTCTATTTCTAACTAATCACCAAGGATAGGATAAGTAAGGCCACTATGTATTACAAACCATTCTTACATAGTCATTATACAACCTCGAATAAACTTAATAAAGGTTCACGATCTATTTTCCAAGTTGAACTACTTTAAGCTAAGTTAAAAAGGGATTAATTCCTATCCGATTTGGATTAGGTTCAACTAATTTATAGTGGTTGGGAATCATACCACGGGGTTGTTGGTAAAATCAAAGAAGAATGGAAACCGGGAAGGTTCCGGTGCCACGGGCGACCGCCCACGGCCACTGGGCGACCGCCCAAATGAAACTCAAGGGAGGTAAGGTTGCTTTGGAGGGATGGGCGACCGTCAAGAGGACTTGGGCGACCGCCAAGAAGGGAGGATAGGCACGCCAAACATCGGCCATGGGCGGCCGCTCAAGCCCCCTACGGGCGACCGCCCAAGCGACGAATCGCCTAGCCTAATTCTAACCCCTTATCACTTAATTTCTTTTCCCTTTCATCAATCTCTCTTAATTTTATGAACACCCAAAAGAGCTTTCCTACTTCACAACTTCATCCTAACTCATTTACACCCAAAATAACCTAAACCTAGATTATTTATCACAAGATTTCCAACCCATTTCACTAACCCATTTCAAGTTTAATTCTCTAAAACTAACTCCACCCATTTCTTACCCTCTAAATCAATTTCTAAGAACAAGAGTATCCTTCTTTGCCATTTACCAATCTCCCAACTTCAAATAGGCTTCCAAAGCATTTACACAATTATCATCATAACAAGAACAACAAATAAGAGTTCATGAACATTCATAAGAAGGGAAATCATAACAACTCACTTTGGAATAGGAGATGGATTAAGGATTTCTTGAGCTTGCTAAACTCCCCTAGATGCCCCGATCACAAAAGTACTCCCGAATTAGAAAATGGATGAGGATTCAACTCTCTAAGGACTTGGAAAGAGAGGTAGCTTGGAAGAGGCTTCCATGGCTTGGAGAAAGAGTAAGAAGAAAAAATGAAGAAGGAGGAAGGAGGAGGTTAGGGGAGTAAGGGGGGAAGTAGAGGATGAATGGGGAGGGGGACACTTGGCAAGGAAAGGGGAAACAAGCATTTTGGCCCCCCACCAATCTAGAGGCTTTCACTAAATTTTAAAATTAACCTTTCCCTCTAATTATTTATTCTACCCATTTTTAACTCATCTTACACCTTATTTATTTTCTATTTTTATTTTCCCCCAAGATGCTTTATTTAATTTCTCTAGCAAACCCTAAGATTCTAAAATTATTTTTCAATCATCTTATCTTAAAATAAGAAATTAAAGACATAAATGAACACATAAAGTTAACATTAATTTTAAAAGCATATAATAAAATACTGAAATTGGTGCCTAGGGTTAGAGTCGTTACACGGGGCCGCGAATTTACACACATTTTTATATATATTCCATAGTTTCTGTCCATAGTGACAAAGATCTAATACTTGGGCTTTAACTCTGGGCCTAAAAATTGAAAACATCTGTCCAAAGGCCCATTTAATGAACTGACTTGCGCAACAAACCAAGCCCATCTACCAAAACCCCCACGTCTCTTTCATTTCTTACCCAATTTCTAAAACCCTTTCCCCAAAAATCTTTCATCTCTTGGGCGATCGAAAATGGCCAACAATCAGGCCGCTGTTTCATTCCTAACCAATCTCGCCCATGCCGCCTTCGGTCTCGGTCTCGGTGCCACCGTCGTCATTGTCGACGATGGCCGACGCGACATCCGTACCCAGCCCCACACCTTCTCTTACATTTCCGGCGGAGTTTTGTTCGATTGAATCCCTGGCATGTTTGGTGTATTTCCTATGACGCCTCTCCCTTGCATAAAGTACCCAGAATATCAAAGACAGCATTACAGCAGCAGACACCATAGCTAAACCAATGTAGATCCACTTGCTGTATAGCCTCAAATCTGGGCAGTGTTCTTTATTTATCCCTGTAAATGTATCACGAACAAAAGTGCAATCTAGCAACCCAACAAGAAACGGACTATACTGATGCAGCCCATAGCTGACATTCACTGCAGCCGTCATTTGGTTGTACATTGTTGGAGTTAAACGGCCCACTGTCGTACAAGTATTATTTATCGAAACTTCACACACAAAACTCTTCCAAACCTGCTATATAAAATGTACAAAGTGTTACTCCCTCCGTCCCAAATTACTTCTTGTTTTGCTTTTATCTAGGAATCTTACCCTTGTTTACCAATCATACCCTTGTATATGATTATGGAACACTCATAGTAAAAGCATTTAATTACCTAGGTGCTTGAAATATTTGGTATGTACTTAATATATGTGAAAAGTGCTATATAAAATGTACAAAGTGTTACTCCCTCCGTCCCAAAATGAATGTCAAAAAAATCAAATTTGCTCCTGATCAAGATCAAATTTGATTTTTTTTTGGACATTCATTTTTGGACGGAGGTAGTATTAAATATAAGCACTTGTAACTCACATGTAAACAAGAAACTGTAAACCGAGGATGGAGAATACTGCACAAAGCACACTGATGTGAGCAAAAAACTTAAGAAACTACGAAAATTCCAATTGAAAGAGAAAATTGATATGCTTACAGAAACCAAGAAGAGCCACGAGAAGCATTACAGCAGCAAAAATGATAAGAGCCCAACCCCTGCAGGAATCAATTGCACATAAATCTCTACAGAGCTAATCACGAATATGGGGACAGAAAAAGCTATAAATACAGCATTTACTTACACAACATCCAAAACATGTTGTATGTCTTTCGAATTCTTCCTTGTCTCATGATCAAGAGTCTTGGCAGAAGAGCTAATCATTCTATCAACGTTATCAATGTTATTTTGCACATTTGAAGGTAGAAAAACTTGATTCACTCCAATATTCTTTGCTGCAGCTAGATATTGCGATACATTATTGAGATTATCAACTGTTATGTCAGCTTGCTTCACAACGTAATCCAATGTATCCGATGTACTACCATGAAACTTTCCTTGCCCGGTGTACAGAACAACACTACCTATGCTGAAACACAAGAATGGCCAACAATGAAGAATGTCTTGTCAGCATCCAATGGATGGAAATAATACAAAGTAAATACAACCTTCGTATCAAAATAAATGTCGCATTTGACTTGTAACGTTTTTAAGGAGTGTAACGCGACATTTATTTTGGGACGGACTAAAAAGAAAAGTAAAACATTTATAATGGTATGAAGCGAGTAGAATAGAGGGGTTTACATTGCAGCTATGGTGAAGAGGGAGAGAAATATGAAGGAAAGGGCATAAGCAATTCGAGAATAGCCATAAGTATGTCTCCGGCAGCAGCAACAGCAACAGCAACAGCAGAGACAGAGGAGTAGCAAGGACAGGCCAAATCCCAAAAACCAGACTACAGCAATGGTAACAAGTGGAGCTGCCGTATAACCTACAGACTGCATAAAAATCCAAGCTTTAGAAATGCTAACATAAATATACTTCGCGAGCCAACTAAATGAAAGTAAGGCTCCGTTTGTTTCATGTAAAACATTTTCCGGAAAATGTTTTCCTTGTTTTCGGGTGTTTGTTTCAAGTAAAATATTTTTCGAAAAATGTTTTACCTACTTTCGAGTGTTTGGTAACCACTTGTAAAATAAAGTCAAATGTAAAACATTTTACAAGGATGTAAAAAAAGGAGGTTTTCTATGTAAACTGATTTACCAATTTCAAATTCGTAAATCATTTTACAACTCTTGTTCTTGGCCTTAATGTACAACACATATTACACTCGGTACAACATAATAATAATAATAATTAAAAAAAAATTTTAACTGCCCCCACCCACCCCACCCCATTCCTTCCCAAAAAAAAAAAAAAATTTTTTTTTTTGGAAACCGCCCCACCCACCCCGCCTACCCCACCCCCCCCCACCCTCCCCCCCAAATTTTTTTTTTTTTTTGGAAACCGCCCCACCCGCCCCGCCTACCCCCACCCCCAAACCCCCAAAAAAAAATTTTTTTATTTTTTTTTGGAAACCGCCCACCCACCCCGCCTACCCCACCCCCCACCCTCCCCCCCAATTTTTTTTTTTTTTTTTTTAATTTTTTTGGAAACCGCCCCACCCACCCCCGCCTATCCCACCCTCACTCTCCCAAAAAAAAAAAAAATTTTTTTTGGAAACCGCCCCACCCACCCCGCCTACCCCACCCCACCCCCACCCTCCCCCCCAAAAAAAAAAAAAATTTTTTTTTAATTTTTTTTTGGAAACCGCCCCACCCACCCCCTGCCTACCCCACCCCAAAAATTTTTTTTTTTTTTTTTTTATTTTTTTGGAAACCGCCCCACCCACCCACCCCCGCCTACCCCACCCCTACCCACCCCCACCCCTCACCCCCAAAAAAAAATTTTTTGGAAACCGCCCACCCACCCCCGCCTACCCCACCCCCCCAAAAAAAAAAAAAATTTTTGGAAACCGCCCCACCCACCGCCCGCCTACCCCCCAAAAAAAATTTTTTTTTGGAAACCTCCCACACCCACCCCTACCCCCCAATTTTTTTTATTTACACTCCCTACTTCACCCCCCAAAAATAATTTTTTTTTATTTTTTATTAAAAAATTAAAAAAAAAAATTTGGGGGGGGTGGGTAGGGGGGTGGGGTAGGCAGGGGGTGGATGGGGCGGTTTCCAAAGTTGATTTAAATTAATAAAAAAAAAGTGACATTTTCGGAAAACATTTTCGTCAATTTGCCAAACAACTGAAAACAAGACCATGATATTTTACAAGAAAACATTTTACATGGAAATCTTTTTACATGAAAACATTTTACAAGGAAACCTTTTTACATGAAATCATTTTACATGAAAACATTTTTCGGAAAATGTTTTACGCGAAACAAACGGAGCCTAAATGAGAACATCCCGAAAGAACCAAAACATCTGCAGTCAAAGTATCTTGAACTAGAAGGACCGAGAAGTTTCAAATGATTGCATAATCCTAATTGGTTCCATAACCTAACCACCCAAGGTACGAGCCATGAACCGACATCATAATACCAATCACAGTTACAATTAACAAACTCATAGTATATTACTGGTTTTAGCTCTAAATTGAGTAAAAAATAAGATGAGATCAAAAACATCTAAAGCTAATTTAAGAATTCCTGTTTCCAAACAACAAAATTCTTAAATCAAAATCTAAAATAAACAAAATTACCCCAAATAACAAGAATTAACATGTCCTGAAACAGTGAAAAGTACATAAAATTAAATAACTATTAGATACCCCAAAAGCAAAAAAAAAAAAAAAGTAGTACTACAAGATAGAAAAAAAGCACTTACCGAGATGTAATGGTCATCACTAATATTCCAACCACCAGTATAATACTTAAGATTATCTTGAGGGTCTTTCCTTAGCGTCCTCCCCTCAGCAAGAATCATCGATGAATTATCCCCATTGCTCCCCTCAAGAACAGACCTCCCAATTCCCCAAGAAACGATGCCGTTTCCGCCATCGCCAACCAAACCTACCAAGTACAAAACAAGAGAAACGCTTAAAAACACACAGACAAGTTTTTTTTTCCTTTCTTGATCCTAAAATTCAAGTCTTTCAATCATAATCCTGTTGGAAATGGATAACGGAAAGTTAAGTTTAACTTAACGTTGATCTAGTTTTTAACAAAAGTTCGTTATGTGTTAACGAAACTAGTTACAAATTGTGTTCTACATTTGTTGTAGATTACTAAAATCATTGAATATCTCAAAATCATTTAGGGTGAATGAGAATTAATGACAATAGTCTTTTGTAACTTAACGAGAAGTTAGTTAAAAGGTCAATTTAATCATTTGGATCAAATTGGGTTTGAACAGTGTTTTTTGGGTGATGAGTTTTTGGCTCAAACTGATCAGAACGAGTGGGGACTCTGAGCACGAGTCGTGAGCACGAGTGGGATTCTGATGACCATTTGCTCAAATCGATCGTAACGAGTGGAATGCTTGGGAACGAGTCGTGGGCACGACTCGTGCCAATTAGCACGACTCGTGCCCTTCACAGCTGTTCGAAAGTTTGCACATTTTCAAGGGAAAAGGCACAAAACCTTTTGACTTTTCTTATATACTTCCCCCTCCGAATTTCAATTCACATATACTGTATTTCTACCCTTCCTACCCTCTAGAGAGATAGAAAAACATACCCAAATCATTGGCATATTGTTGCATCAAATCTTTCAAAGTCCAAAGTTCTAAATAGTGATTAGTTCGTAGAGTTACCAATTTGGAGTGCTCCTATTGGTGATTATAAGTCGTTTTATCTCACGAGAAGTTTGCCATTTAAACCGTAAGCACCTGTGCGGGGCAAATACTTCTTACGGAAATTGTGCTACACAAGACTCGACTTCCTAAATTGTTCTTCCCAATTTCCGTTAGTTTCTCTGTCAAGTTTTCCGTTAAGTTTGAAGAAGCCACACAAAAGTCCAACAATCGTAAGAAGTATTTCACGCTTGTTCAAGATCTTCAAGATGGCAAATGAGAAAGACGTCTCCTCCTTCAGTCAAGGGAATGTTACGCCTCCTTCTCAAGGTGACGCTACGTTCAAAATTGCTACACCGTCTCACCCGGTTCATGGTAAGAAACCTCCTTCACGTACAACCTCAAGGGTTGCACCTCTTAATGCTCTCCATCCGTCTCATGTATTCGTACATGCAGAAAGACCGGGTATTCTTACCGGGATGAACTTTAAGAAGTGGCAACAGAAAATGTTGGTCTATTTGACAACATTAAAATTGGTGCATTTTCTTTGGGAATATCCACCATTGATATCCGACGAGGATGAATCCAAAGCAAAGAATGACTTGGATACATGGAATCACATCGATTTCTTGTGTCGCAATTATATTCTTAATGGCTTGAATTATGCACAATACAAGGTATGTTGTGGCATAAAGACCGCGAGAGAACTTTGGGATTTTCTCGAGATGCACAATACTATGTGTATTGTGACTAAAAGACCGCAAGTGAACTTGGTGGAAAGAAGTACCGGAAACAAGAGAAAGAACACCGGGAAAGTGAAGAGGACCGCCAAGAAGGTTAAAGGTAGTTGTTTTAATTGCGGCAAACCCGGGCATATGACTAGGGAATGTCGACATCCTAGAATCAACAACCAAGATGGAAACCCTCTTCAAGCCAATGTGAATGAAGATAGAAATGTTCCATTGGACTTTGATCAACTTAGCCTAGGGGCATAAGATTGAATTGACCAAATGTGGTTATTGTGTTAGTAAAAGGTACCTTGTAGAAGGACTCCTTAACTTGAATTGTAATTGTTCTATCCGCCTAAGTGCGAAGAATAAAATTTCAAATTTTATTTATTTGGTTTGAAGTGTTCCAATTGTTATGGCGTATTCATTTAGGTCGAGTAAATTTAAATTCACTAAGTCGACGAGTTAATTTAAAATTACTACCTAAGATGAAATTTGATTCGCAAATCAATTGTGATTTCTTTTGTAGAAATCTGTTCAAACCAGAGATAGTAAATGGATAGTTCATTTACTTCAATTAATGATTGCATTTGATAATGCAAAGTTCATTTTTTGGAAAAGTAAAAGTAAAACCTTAAATTTTTGAGTAAACAATAAGGTTTGTGGTTCATCTTAATGAACAATTAAGAATTTCGTAGTGATAGAGGTGGTTAATATGAAGTACCGTTTGAAAAATAATTGTTGGGACGTTGACACCTATTTATCAAACGAATGCTTCTTACACACTCAAATCAATTGAATCACAGAAAAAGGAAGATAGAACTTTTAAGGAGATGGTGAACTCCTTATTGATAAGTTCCGTCTTATGTGGGTATACCTAGCAAAGGTAGAAATATCTAAACCTAAAGAGGTTAAGATAGGACCCAAAACCATGGATTACGTTTCCATTGGCAATACGGTATTCTTCGAAACCAAAGGGTTGAAGAGACATTCATAAACAAGTTTCCTTACAAGGAAAATGGTTGAAGAAATCTCACTTAAACATAGTTATGACTATGTCGTCGGTTCATCTCAAGGAGATGAAATACATTGTAGATAACATGGTTATTACAATTAAATGACTCCACATAAAGGAAAATATTAAATATGAATTAGGATATTCATAAAATATTTGATATGTGGAGGAACACCTCAAGTGTGGGGGTATTTGGCTAAAGTAGAAATACTTAAGCAAGACACGTTATATTCTTTAAAGAATATACTTCCTTGAAAAGATAGGAAATGTATAAATTTTAACAAGAAAATTTATAGAAACTGTAAGTAGTATTCTTAATAAGAAGAAGAAACAAGATACAGTTGACGGACAAATTCATCCTACTCTATTAGGAAGATGGTTGATCTTCCTTATGCGAACCGTTGGGTTGCAAAAACTAGATGTACCAAGGATGAAACTTTTAAAATGTTAGACTCTTAAATTCAATAAGAAGAATTTTCAAGAGGTCTAGTCTAAAGAGTGAAAAGTACTTTTCTTGATAAAAGGATCTTGAAAGATAGTCTCTACAGACAAATAGAATCAAGGAATGCAGTATTCTTTGAAAAATATCTTTCCTGCTAAGGACAGGAAATAAGGTAAATTCTCAAAAGAGAACATATGAATCTACAAACGGTCCATCTCAAGTAGAAGATGAAGGACCTAGACGTAGCAAAAGGGCAAGAGTGGAAAAGTCTTTTGGTCCGATTTTCTATCATTTATGTTGGAAAACGAATCAACAACCGTTAAGGAAGCGTTATGCGAGTCGGATAGTTCGATGCGGAAAGAGGCTATTAACGGTGAGATAAAATTCATAATGCTTAATAATACTTGGGAATTGGTAGATCTCCTCCAAGTTGCAAACCATTAGGTTGCTATTGATTCTTAAAAGAAAGTATAAAGCTCGTGGATCCGTTGATAAGTATAAAGCCAGGATAGTTGTCAAAAGGAAATGATGATTTATGCAAGATTATCCCATTAACACAACAGAGCGTTCTATGTCGCACAACCGTGTTGGATCTACTTGTGTATTCATATGGACTAAAACAAGCAACTAAACAAAGGGCATGAGAAGTTCAATAGAACTATGTTATCAAATGGATTCAAGATTAATGAAACGTGACAAATGTGTCTACGTTAAAGGAACATCCGAATCATTTGATACCAAAGAAATGTTAAAGGAGAACTTTGACATGAAAGATATGGGATTAGCCGATGTCATATTAGAAATAAAGATTTCTATAACATCAGAAGGAATCGTCCTATCACAATTCCATTATCTTGAAAAGAAAGTACTTCGAAAGTTTAAATAGATTCTTGAGAGGTATTCTCTGTAAAGTATATTCCTGAAAAATAGACTCTAAGGAGGTCAAACCACTTAGAGATTTGGGAAATCGAAACGGCTGTGAGATAATAACCACTGAAGAAACCGATCGATAGAAAAATTTGATCACTCGAAGGGACTGATCATTCTAGATAGACTAAAGGTCTAATTGTAATTGTAATCAATCACTGGAATAGTATAATCATAAGTACTTGGTGTACTTAAGGATATACTTATGATTAAAAGATTACAATTCCTATGTAAGTTGAATGGTCTTGGAAGATATTCCTTCGTGGAATAAGCTTGTGTCTACATGACCTAAGGCACTGTGACGACAATGAAAAAATAGGAAAAGGTGTAGAACGTCATGATAAGTCTAGACATAATGGTCTTAGACACACTACCATAGTACAATTGATCTCAATATGCGACTGTCACAACTAGCCATGTGAAGTCAAAATCGGATCCGTCTACCTAAGGGTAGTAATAGAGATCAACTGTATAAACTGTTAAGGGGAATGGGTTTAAAATTTACAACAAAAGAACTTATAGCGGACACTCAACCTTGAGAAATGGAGATCCCAAGCCCTTGGTTCAATGAGACAACCAAGTTATAAGTTCTAGTAGAGTTACTTGGAAACAACAACTCGATTTATTAACCTAGAGATGTTGAATACTCATTCCCAGAACGTCCAAGTACTAGAACATGCAGCAGTGGTGAGGATAAGTTGAGAAAACTTTTAATGATTTCTATACCTACGGGTGGAGTAGTGCATGATACTCCTTATAGTGAGAATCACCTATATAAAGCGAGAGGTAATAAGGCCGCCTCTAAATGAACGCTTATGAATGAGATACGGTCCAGGGCCGAAATGGACAAAACCGTGAGAATGAAACTATTAGAGCTATTATTATGTGAGTATTATTGTCTTGGTATACAACCTACAGTCACTGGTTCAAAGCGACTCGCTACCAAATGGCTAGTATATCCGATAATATTTCACTAGGGAAGATTCAAGGCCACAAGCTATCTATCCCGATGTAATAATAGTTCGCCGGAACTTTGCATTTGCAAATTGCATACATGCATTAATTGTCATTCATGTGGGGATTGTTGGAAATGGATAACGGAAAGTTAAGTTTAACTTAACGTTGATCTAGTTTCTAACGGAAGTTCGTTATGTGTTAACGGAACTAGTTACAAATTGTGTTCTACATTTGTCAGAGATTACTAAAATCATTGAATATCTCAAAATCATTTAGGGTGAATGAGAATTAATGACAATAGTCTTTTTAACTTAACGAGCAGTTAGTTAAAAGGTCAATTTAATCATTTGGATCAAATTGGGTTTGAACAGTGTTTTTTGGGTGATGAGTTTTTGGCTCAAACTGATCAGAACGAGTGGGGACTCTGAGCACGAGTCGTGAGCACGAATGGGATTCTGATGACCATTTGCTCAAATCGATCGTAACGAGTGGAATGCTTGGGAACGAGTCGTGGGCACGACTCGTGCCAATTAGCACGACTCGTGCCCTTCACAAATGTTTCGAAAGTTTGCACCTTTTCAAGGAAAAAGGCACAAAACCTTTTGACTTTCCTTATATACTTCCCCCTCCGAATTTCAATTCACATATACTGTATTTCTACCCTTCCTACCCTCTAGAGAGATAGAAAAACATACCCAAATCATTGGCATATTGTTGCATCAAATCTTTCAAAGTCCAAAGTTCTAAATAGTGATTAGTTCGTAGAGTTACCAATTTGGAGTGCTCCTATTGGTGATTATAAGTCGTTTTATCTCACGAGAAGTTTGCCATTTAAACCGTAGCACTCAATGCGTGAGCAGAAATACTTCTTACGGAAATTGTGCTACACAAGACTCGACTTCCTAAATTGTTCTTCCCAATTTCCGTTAGTTTCTCTGTCAAGTTTTCCGTTAAGTTTGAAGAAGCCACACAAAAGTTCAACAAATCCATGGAAAAACATAAAATCAAATTAGGGTTTAATGAAACTAAAGATTAAAGAACAAGGGTAATGCATGAATCAAGAATTCTGAAAATTGAAACCTGTAGATTGGCTTGAGTGTTGAAATTGAACCCGAGAAGCTCCAACGGAGACAAGGAAGATGACTAGTAGAAGAAGCAGAAAGGAAATTGATTTTCCATAACCCATGAATTTTTTTTCACTTTTATTGAGAATTTCTGATTTCAATTAGAGAAAACAAGGGAGAAATAGAGTTTACCCTTGTCTGGATAAAGATTAGAGGTAAGAAGGACACATGTATAGTTTATATATGCTTTCCTTATCCTAGTTGGTTTTCAGTTAATTTGCATTTTTTTGGGCAATCTTTTATCTTATCTGCATATTATATGGTGCTCTTTGCTCTTACAAATGAGAACCATCTCTTTCTTTTCTTCTTTTTTAATTTTAAAAATCAGTCTTTGCAAAGTAATTTGTGAGCATAATAATCCTAGAAATGTTTATCAATAATTAATTATGTGTAAAATGAACTCTTAGTAATAACCCAACGTATTAGGTTTCTTACTCAAGGCTAATTATTGTGGTTCAAGGTAAATCTCAAATGTATAACCTAATGATAAAACTGTACCTTAGTAGCTGATTGAATCTGATTAAACTCAAGGAAACACAACAAAAGCAATGCTTAAATAGGGCTATATAAACTGTAAATGGGTCTGAGTTCGATTCACTTTTTCATTTTCGAGCTTAGGTTTGTTTTAGAATTATCGAGTTTCAGGTTTTTACGAGTTCAAGTTGTATTAGTGATTTGAACTCAAGTTTCGAGCGGCTCGCGAGTAATTCGAACCTTTTTCGAACTCGAGTATTAACGAGTCGAGCTCGAGCTTTTTGTCTAATTTCTTGAAAAATAATGATGAAAAGTCGAGTTTATAACGAGCTTCTCGAGTCAAGCCCGAGTGCGAATATGCGAGTTTTAAAGAACTAATCAAATCTATGTTTGAACAAAAATGATTGGGAAGAAATAAAAATTTTAGTTTTTTCGAGCTTTTCGAGCCAAACTCGAAACAAGTCGATCACGAATAGACTCGTCGAAATTAAACGAGTTTTGTTCTTCAAGCTCACTCGAGTTCGAGTTTTTTTTGAGTCAATCTCGAGTTGAGTTCGAGCATCTCGTAACGGATAACAACCCTCCCTATGCAGAAATTAATATTTAGGTTAAAAGCAAGCCCAAAAATAAGGAATAGCAGTAGGTGCCAACTCAAAGCCCACAGCATGCCCAGACAGACCACCATACAAACCACAAGCCCAAAATGCCAAGTTTGATTTCCCAAGTCTCGAAATAAGTTCCAAAGGGCTAATTTTTACTCACTATATATTTGTTAATCTACAAACATCAAATAAAATCAATCCTATTTAGTACAGTAAACATAATGCAAAAATTGAACTGGTAAGGTAGTATAAACAAGAAGGCAGATCTGGAAACATGTACATAACAAGTAAAACTAGCTAATCAACGGAATAAACCAATTCACTTTCCGGCGGAGTTTTGTTCGATTGAATCCCTGGCATGTTTGGTGTATTTCCTATGACGCCTCTCCCTTGCATAAAGTACCCAGAATATCAGAGACAGCATTACAGCAGCAGACACCATAGCTAAACCAATGTAGATCCACTTGCTGTATAGCCTCAAATCTGGGCAGTGTTCTTTATTTATCCCTGTAAATGTATCACGAACAAAAGTGCAATCTAGCAACCCAACAAGAAACGGACTATACTGATGCAGCCCATAGCTGACATTCACTGCAGCCGTCATTTGGTTGTACATTGTTGGAGTTAAACGGCCCACTGTCGTACAAGTATTATTTATCGAAACTTCACACACAAAACTCTTCCAAACCTGCTATATAAAATGTACAAAGTGTTACTCCCTCCGTCCCAAATTACTTCTTGTTTTGCTTTTATCTAGGAATCTTACCCTTGTTTACCAATCATACCCTTGTATATGATTATGAACACTCATAGTAAAAGCATTTAATTACCTAGGTGCTTGAAATATTTGGTATGTACTTAATATATGTGAAAGTGCTAGAACAACAAGTATTTTGGGACGGAAGGAGAAAGAAGTTATTTGAAGACATAAGTGATTGAAATGCCCATAATGTTCATAAGAATTACCTCTGTGGCATTGCTCAAGTCCACCTCTCCAGTTGCACATGATCGATCTGTCTCGTCGGGATTTACTGGATTACAGAGAGTGGGAACCAACGGACCAGATTGGTTGTAGGAGAGGAAGGCAACGGATGGTGGGGGATTGGGTGGTGGATTAATATTCGAGACATTGTTGATGATGCCATTTACCATCCTTACCAATTGGAAGGTGACATCTTTGCTCTGAGACAAAGTTGCTTGTGCAGTTGCATTGTCGATACAGGGGAGAATATCGTCTAAAGCAGTATGAGCCGTAGGGTTTTGAACCCATTCATCCATTGCAACACATGTGTCTCCCGTAATACTGCAAAAAAAAAAAGGTGGTATATAACAAGAAGCCTTATATTTGATGCTAATGAAAAAAGTGTGAACATAATAAATCAAGCGGATTTACTCAGACAACGTACTTGTGAAGAACAAGAAATACGCCACACAGGATAAGAGTGATTGTAACAAGAAGCCACCCTATAATCACCAAGCTGCAATCATTAAAAAAAAAAAAAAAAACATCATATATTAGCAAACATACACAAGAAACTGCATGACCAAACAACGGATACAAGCTACTCTCTCCGTCCCAAAATGAATGTCAAAAAAATCAAATTTGCTCCTGATCAAGATCAAATTTGATTTTTTTTTTGGACATTCATTTTTGGACGGAGGTAGTATTAAATATAAGCCCTTGTAACTCACATGTAAACAAGAAACTGTAAACCGAGGATGGAGAATACTGCACAAAGCACACTGATGTGAGCAAAAAACTTAAGAAACTACGAAAATTCCAATTGAAAGAGAAAATTGATATGCTTACAGAAACCAAGAAGAGCCACGAGAAGCATTACAGCAGCAAAAATGATAAGAGCCCAACCCCTGCAGGAATCAATTGCACATAAATCTCTACAGAGCTAATCACGAATATGGGGACAGAAAAAGCTATAAATACAGCATTTACTTACACAACATCCAAAACATGTTGTATGTCTTTCGAATTCTTCCTTGTCTCATGATCAAGAGTCTTGGCAGAAGAGCTAATCATTCTATCAACGTTGTCAATGTTATTTTGCACATTTGAAGGTAGAAAAACTTGATTCACTCCAATATTCTTTGCTGCAGCTAGATATTGCGATACATTATTGAGATTATCAACAGTTATGTCAGCTTGCTTCACAACGTAATCCAATGTATCCGATGTACTACCATGAAACTTTCCTTGCCCGGTGTAAAGAACAACACTACCTATGCTGAAACACAAGAATGGCCAACAATGAAGAATGTCTTGTCAGCATCCAATGGATGGAAATAATACAAAGTAAATACAACCTTCGTATCAAAATAAATGTCGCATTTGACTTGTAACGTTTTTAAGGAGTGTAACGCGACATTTATTTTGGGACAGACTAAAAAGAAAAGTAAAACATTTATAATGGTACGAAGGGAGTAGAATAGAGGGGTTTACATTGCAGCTATGGTGAAGAGGGAGAGAAATATGAGGGAAAGGGCATAAGCAATTCGAGAATAGCCATAAGTATGTCTCCGGCAGCAGCAACAGCAGAGACAGAGGAGTAGCAAGGACAGGCCAAATCCCAAAAACCAGACTACAGCAATGGTAACAAGTGGAGCTGCCGTATAACCTACAGACTACATAAAAATCCAAGCTTTAGAAATGCTAACATAAATATACTTCGCAAGCCAACTAAATGAAAGTATATGAGAACATCCCGAAAGAACCAAAACATCTGCAGTCAAAGTATCTTGAACTAGAAGGACCGAGAAGTTTCAAATGATTGCATAATCCTAATTGGTTCCATAACCTAACCACCCAAGGTAGGAGCCATGAACCGACATCATAATACCAATCACAGTTACATTTAACAAACTCATAGTAAATTACTGGTTTTAGCTCTAAATTGAGTAAAAAATAAGATGAGATCAAAAACATCTAAGCTAATTTAAGAATTCCTGTTTCCAAATAACAAAATTCTCAAATCAAAATCTAAAATAAACAAAATTACCCCAAATAACAAGAATTAACATGATCCTGAAACAGTGAAAAGTACATAAAATTAAATAACTATTAGATACCTCAAAAGCCAAAAAAAAAGTAGTACTACAAGATAGAAAAAAAGCACTTACCGAGATGTAATGATCATCACTAATATTCCAACCACCAGTATAATACTTAAGATTATCTTGAGGGTCTTTCCTTCGCGTCCTCCCCTCAGCAAGAATCATCGATGAATTATCCCCATTGCTCCCCTCAAGAACAG
Source organism: Adenophora triphylla var. japonica (assembly GCA_022495995.1). NCBI lineage: Eukaryota > Viridiplantae > Streptophyta > Magnoliopsida > Asterales > Campanulaceae > Adenophora > Adenophora triphylla. Next base: position 130,091 of record JAFEMH010000135.1, on the reverse strand, counting down.
ACCTCCCAATTCCCCAAGAAACGATGCCGTTTCCGCCATCGCCGACCAAACCTACCAAGTACAAAACAAGAGAAACGCTAAAAACACACAGACAAGTTCTTTTTTCCTTTCTTGATCCTAAAATTCAAGTCTTTCAATCATAATCCATGGAAAAACATAAAATCAAATTAGGGTTTAATGAAACTAAAGATTAAAGAACAAGGGTAATGCATGAATCAAGAATTCTGAAAATTGAAACCTGTAGATTGGCTTGAGTGTTGAAATTGAACCCGAGAAGCTCCAATGGAGACAAGGAAGATGACTAGTAGAAGAAGCAGAAAGGGAAGTGATTTTCCATAACCCATGAATATTTTTTCACTTTTATTGAGAATTTCTGATTTCAATTAGAGAAAACAAGGGAGAAATTGAGTTTACCCTTGTCTGGATGAAGATTAGAGGTAAGAAGGACACATGTATAGTTTATATAAAGCAGGGAATACGCGTAGAATGGCCGCGCAAAGATGCTTAGCTAAGTATTTTTGTGGGCCGACTTTTGGGGTTGATGGTAATATTACGTTATGGTCCCTGAGAGTTGTTGAGTAACGGCTAGCTTTTGGGATTTGGTCATCTAATAGTCCAATATTAGGGTTAAGGTTAGTGTAATGTGCTTGATTATGGCACTTAATTGCTGGCTACAATACAATTCTAGGGTCGCGGTCAAGTTGAGCAAGACTCTCGACTTCTCCACTTTTCACTTGACCAAAAAAGTAATTCTAACTGGGATTTTTTTTTTTTTTTGGAAAACTATACACATTCCTTCTCAAAAAGATTGATTGTTTTATGTTTTAGCGATCAATTTAATTGAATTTTAATAAAATGCTATTTACTTATTTTAATAAAAGTCAAAAAAAAGGAAAGAGTCAATCTTATGAAAAACAAGTTTTACTCTAAGAAATGAAAAAAAAATGGATTTTCGTAAGTATCAATTCTAATATTATAAAATATCAATTTTAATAATATAAACACCAAAATATTCAAAATGTTACTTACAAACATTCAAATCGGCACTTATAAACATTTAAACTAACACTTTTGACATTTGCTAAAATAGGACTTAAGGATTGTTAGTTGTGTGGTAAATAATGTCGGTGATAGTGTTAAAGATTAGGGTGAGCAGAAAAATCGAAAAAATCGAATAAAATTGAAAAAATTGACGCCGATAAACCGTACCAACGGTTAATTGGGTAGGAACGGTTTATGAAATATTGAAAAATCGAATCTAGCGGCTCAGTTGGGATACATGATTTCATGCCGATTACTCACACCGAACCGTATCGATATTCTTCTAAATAATAAATATTTCTAATATTTACCATAGTTTTTATCTATTCAGTTTTCATATATATTAAATAAATAAAAATTATCTTCATAAGAAATACTCCCTCCGTCCCAGATCAAGGGTTCTACTTTTTCTTTTGATCCGTCCCAGATCAAGAGTTCCTTTCCATAAATGACAAGTTTTTGAATATATTTATACCCTTATAATTTAATATATTTACAAAAAACTATTCATTATACCCTTATAAAGTTAACATATTTACAAAAAAAAATCAATCATTAACTTACTATTCCTCCCACTCATTCTCTCTCCTATTAAAAAACCAATCATTAACTACTATTCTCTACCCCATATTACAAAAAAAATCATTCATTATACCCTTATAAAATTAACATATTTACAAAAAAAAACAATTATTAACTACTACTCCCTCCGTTCCCAACCTAGATGCACACTTTGACTTTTCACGTAAATTAAGGAGGGAGTATTATATTGAAAGTGTTGTGAGTGTGAAAATAAAATAGGAGAGAGAATGGTGGGAGGGAATAGTAAATTATAATGGTGTTGTGAGTATTAAAATAATGTAGGAGAGAGAATGAGTGGAGGAAATAGTAAAGATTCATTTCCATTTTAAAAAATGTGCACGTAGGTTTGGGACGCCCAAAATGAAAAGTGTGCACTTAGGTTGGGGACGGAGGGAGTATTTCATATCCCACATTTAACTTTTATTCATTTTTTAAAAAAATTCTTAAGAAACGTGAAATCCCCCCCCCCCCCACGATGACCCTTGGTCTGGGACGGAGGGAGTATTATATATCACTAATTTTTTAGTCAGATTTACAAGATTTAGTAAATCTTGTCAAAGCCCAAATATCCTTTTCTCTCTCTACCATTGCCTGACGCCTATTCGCCTCCCTCATCGCAACGCATCGCCTCCCCCATCGCAATATCGCATCACCTCCCATTCCGTCTCCTCTCCTCCTCTAACCTTTCACGCCGCTCCTACCTTGCAAGCAAACCTCCCCTCTCCCTCGGTCATACATGCCCTCCACACCCCATCCTCATCGCAGCCTCCTCTCCTTATTTACGTAACCCTAAACCCAACTACGCGACTTTAATCGTCTTTCACGTTCAAACCAAGTCTGTAGTCGGCGATCCTCTACAGGTAATCTGTCTCCCTTATTCAATTATCCTTTCTTTAGTTTATCTCTAGTCAAAATAAATCATGTGAAGCATAAAAAGTTTATGATATTTTGATGCTAGAAATTAGGATGTAAAATGCTAAAATGTTTATGTTTGACCCAAGTTTGGCCTGAGCTCAGCGGCCATATAAAGTAAATGTGTCAAGACCGAATATTACCGAACCGACACTTATTGAAGCCGAAAATCGACTACACCGAACCGAGCTAAAACCGAGTGGTGGCGGTTTGTTAAAATTAAAAACCGAATACTTTTGGTTCGGCAACGGTTTTAGCCTAAAACTGAGCCAAACCGTACCGAGCACACCCCTATTAAAGATTGACAGTTGTATTGTTAAATGGTGTCGTTTGTAGTGTTAAATAGTGTCGGTGGTAATGTAGAAAATATTACGGTCCTAGTGTTAAAAGGTGTTGTTTATAGTATTGAAAAGTGTCAGTTATATTGTCGAAAAGTGTCAGTGAGTTTTTATAGGTTTTATTTGCTAAAATGTCACTGTGCGTTTTAAAAAAAGTTAGAGTTATTTACAAAAATGTCACCGCGCATTTTGAAAATATGTTTTACACTAAGTGAGTGTAAAACAGATTTTTTTCTAAGATTTTATGAAAAATAAATTATTAATAATATATCTATAACAATTTTGATAAATTTATTGAGATTAATATTTTTCCCTAAACTTTTTATCATAATTCAATAAAAAAAGTTGAACTACCTTTCTAAAACGATGGAGTATACGAAACCATCACACTAATTATTTATTTGACCAACATTTAGATCAAAAACGCCGTTAAACTTTAGTTTATAATACACTTTTTTTATTATCCAGATTGAATCGCGAAAAATGTCGGTCTTTTTCGCTGATTCAATACTAAGGTAAATTTGGACTCTTTGAACCTCTCTTAAGCATAGGTGAATCCGATTTCGAGCATGCACAATTTATTCCTTTTGCCATTCTTAAACATATGATATTTTTATAGAATTTTTCTGATTTATTGATGTGTTGATCGTGCGAAGTATAACCGTCTTTTATCTATCATGAAAGGGTGTTAATGTGAATTAATCCAAGGGTTGAAACTTTTGAATCTCAGTTAACCAAACCACGAACTCAAATATTTCTGATATGATAGGGATCGGTAGTAGTTGGTGACTTGGTGGGTTGCTTTCCTAGACTCTATATTACTCATATTTTTATGATTTTTCTATTTCTCCGCCTTGAGTGTGGTACCTACCGGAAAGCATCATACGTTAAGAGATTGATGTCTAAATAGAAAATAGTAACACATTTGCAATTCCTTTTTTTTTTAGATGACTCCATTTGTGGGAAATATAATTTTATTTGTTTGTGATGATGCCACAAAATTTGGGTTTCACTAAGTAATAACTAGCTTGGAATGATCTTGTATCAAATTCACAACACAAACAATGAGCATTGTTAGCTATCAAGACGGGATTGATTGCGGCTCATACCCTCGGGTGTGAGAGTAAGATATCTGAGGAATATGAACTGATAATAAGATTTGGAATGTATTAATGTGTGTGCGTGTGCTAGGGTTTAAATAGATTTGGAATGTATTAATGTGTGTGCGTGTGTTAGGGTTTAAATAATGTGACTTAGCTTGCCCTATATGACAAGGGAGAGTATTTATAGTGTAGAGAGATATTTGTTGGGTAAGATATCAACCGTTGAGCATGTAGGACACGTGGCGAGCCCTGATTGATAAGTACAATAAAAGGGTACTGCTACTGTAGAGAATGTCGTTGAAAGGACAAAGGACAGAGGGGCAGGTGACAGTTGGTTCGGCGCCACGACGCGTGATGGTCGCCTTAGCCTCCATTTAATGCGAAAAGGACAGTCTGCCAACTGGTGTTAGAGCTCGTACGGAATCGTGATACACAAGTTTTTAGGAACCGGGAGTCTGGATGAAACCGCGGTCCAACGCGGACTGAGGGTAACTCGATTCTGAAGTGCCACATCATTTAATTCGATTTGGAACAGAGCGATCTTGGGCCCGGTCTATAGAGTCCGAGCTCATTAGTGGCCCATTGCTTCGAGCACTGGATCATTTATGGTTAGAGCGAGAAGCCATACATGGAGCTCGGTCTGCGAACTGTATTGATGTCGCGGCAAAAGTGTTGTGAAGATTTGTTACTTTCTTGCTGTAAACTCCCTGATTAGGGCATGTGGCGTTGCACGTGTGTTGTGTTGGTGAAAGTTGGTGGAAGCTTAAGGAAGCTTCCCTGATAGGGATGATCAGTAGGCCCCAGAGCTGTCGAACCGTTCGTGTGTGTCAGGTACAGACGATACGTTTCGCGAATCTCAGAAGGCGCCATAAATGCCAACCGCCATAAATTCAAAATTAAACTCCGCATGTTCAGTAAACGAGAGAATTTGGTCGGGTGGATCATTAATACGGGTTAACCCAAACCGTCCAGGGCCTATAAATAGGAAATCCTCTCTTCTTCATAATCTTTTATCACCCCTTGCCTTCGGTCTGAGCCTTAGAGAGAGAAAATATTTCCAGCTTCCGTTAACTCCCTCCGTTGTAATCCTTTAGTTGTTCCGTTGTCTGTTTTCTCTTTAAACCCTCTTTTTCTCTTTCACTGTTTATCCATGGATGGTAACCTTGAGCGTCATCTAGAACTTGGTAATGAGATTATCTCTGACACCTTCGACGTGGATAGAACCTCTAATGGAATCTACAGGATAGTTGCCGGCGGGATGTGGGTTAAGCTAACCCTAGATTCCTTTGCGTGTTTCTTCGTGAATTATGATTGAGAAAATTGGGTCCCACCCCGATTGTGGGAGGCCAAGATGAGGGCTTTTGTGAATGGAGATATGCAGACCATTGGGAATGTGCACCAGTTGAGGATTTTTTGTGATGGGTGTGCTTTATAGGTTTCCCCATGATGGCGATCAGGCAAAGAGTGCTAAAGAACTTGTTATTAGGGCTCGTGTTGACCCATTGGGCCGTGTAACTGACTGGGAGATGGTTGAACTCAGGGATAAAAGTGAGTTGGTTGAGGCCCCTGATGCCTTTGACAAGCACGCAACCCCTCTGGCTCTTATTGAGCCCGAGGCCCCTCTGGCCGTGGTTGAACCAGCACCTCAGCTCGACGCCCATCCCAGGCATGTGATAGATTTGGGTAGTAGTGGTGACGAGGCTGTTTACCGCGACGAGCTGGAGTTGGGGAAGGATGCATTTTCTTCGGACTCCTCGTTGGAGGGATACGGATCCTGGGATGAAAAGATAAGTGACTCCGAGACTTTTGAGGATAGTAGGGAGGCCTTAGACCTGATGGCCGTTGATACTACCAACAAGGCAGTTAAGATTGTGAACGCCTTTCCGGAGGGCCATGGGGGGACCACCTCTACTCGCGAGCAGAGTCATCGTGGTTCCTATACTTCTAGGATTGCGCCTATCGTCCGTCCCTCTAAAAGAGGACTGCAGCCCGAAGGGCTTTAAACGATGACCTGGCCGCCACCTTCAACATAGACCCCAACACTTATTTTATCCACGGGCTGCAAAAAGTTGTTCAGGATGACCGCCTCCATCCCCAGACTGTTTTTGATGTCTAGGACAATAATAAAGATTGCATGTTTTTTGAGTCCCAGTTCGAGAATGGGCTTAGATTATTACCCTTATACCCCTTCATAGAAGAATTCTTATCTTTCAATAAATGGCTGCCTATGTACCTCACTCCAAACAGAATCTGCGCCCTCGTATCTTTCATAGTTGTGAGTAGAGTGCTAGGATATAAGTCTACCTTATCCGGCATATACACCAATCAAATTACCAAAGGAAATCTTGGCCTAAAGACCATAGCCAATTCTCCCAAAGCCTCTATCCCCTGAACAATAAGTTTGATCAGTAGAACCAGAAGCAGATCTTCTTGATTGCTAATAGGTTTAGCTGGAATTTTCCCAAGCCGGAGGGTGTTATATTGCTTAGGGTTTCAGCGAGTAGCTATCGTGATCCCTCTTAAGGCTTGGAATTCAAGACCGGGGTGGCGGCATACTTAGGCAAACATTCTGATAATACGGTGATCGCGGTCTCCGACGTTGCGGCTATAGTAGAAGATGAGGCAATGCTCATATATGTTGGGGTAGCTCTCCCTAGAGAGGGTCTGAATGTAGAGTGCACAATTTTTTCCAATTTGAATCTAAGTGTGGCACCAGCAGATCGGGCGCGGTCTGTGAAGAGCCAGAGTAGATCGGTCTCTTTTGCTTTCTTTCTTCTCTACACATATAGATTTGTTGTTTTTTCCTTTTTAATATTGATTTTGACCCTTTTCTTCTTTGTTTTGTTAAGATCATAAAGATCCCATAATGGCCCCAAAGAAATCTGTCGCTCAAGGCCGCGAAGGCGCGTCAAATGGCACTTCAGAATGTGTCACGACAAAGGAATCTCTAGGGTGCTACTGACCCCAATGTGGTACTGCCAGTGGTCAATCGGACTACTGGAGCTTCTCTGGCCACAAGGCGTGTTTCTCTCCTTATTGGGGAGCTACCTCAGCGCGCTCATGAGGGCCAAGGCCGCGGTGTTAAAGGAGACCGCAATATTCCTCTAGTTCAGACTTTCACCGCTGATAAGGATGTTGCGAAAAAGAAGAGGTCCCATTCTGGAGCGGAGAGCTAGAGTAAGGTTAAACAACCCAAGGTTCAATCCCCCGAGGTTATAACTGTGGAGAACCCAACCATCTCGCCTCTAAGACCGAGCTCAATCTGCGGATCTCACTACGCACTGGTCAATATAGATACCAGAGAAAAAGCTTGGGAGTTGAGTGATAAGCTGGGGAATGTTCCTCCCGTTCAAGGAGTGGATTTATATTCCCGCAGATGAAATAATTCAGTTGTGAGGCTTGGTCTTTTGAACATGCTCTACTCCCCGGATTACTATAAGAGCGTGCTCCCTAAGCTCATCCTACCCACTTGATGGGAAATATCGGTTTGATAGCCGAAGAGGTATTTTTCCTTCTTTTTTCCTCTTTACTTGTGTTTTTCTTTTTGCCCCTTTCTTATAGATCAACCTTTTCAGATGACTAATGTTGCTCTCCGTCCGAGGGAGATTACTGATGAACAAGATTTGGTTATCACGGACATGAATGGCCAGTTGTAGAAGGGTGTGGAGGAGGTGAAGGCTTTCACTCAATCTTTGAGTAAGAAGGAGGAAGATCTGAAAAATGCTCATTCATGGAGGAGGTGAAGGCTCTCACTCAATCTTTGAGTGAGAAGGAGGAAGATCTGAAAAATGCTCATTCGTGAACAAGCTGTGGTTTCATTCGTGGTAGACCAAATCGGCCCAAAATGTGATTGTGGACAAAATTTATCATGTTTTCTTCAGAGATGGCGGCCAAAGCTTTTGCTTCTGTACATTTCGTGAAGTAGTCCACAACCACCACCACATATTTTATACCTTCTCTGCGGTAGTAAAGTGTCCAATTAGATTAATCCCCCATGCATCAAATGGCCAAGTTGGAACCATTAATGTTTGTTCTGTAGATGGGAGTCTATGGATGTTCGCAAACAGTTAGCACTTGTCACATTTTCTAACATATTCCTCTGCATCCTTCCTCATTGTTGGCCAATAGAAACCCTGGAATTTTATTTTATCTAACAGAGTCCGGGCTTTAAGATGTCCACCACAAACTCCCTCATGAACTTCGTTGAGAAGGTTTGTGACCATATGAGTTTTCACACATCTTAGGAGAGGTTTGGTGAACAACCTTCAGTATAGTACTGCATCTATGAGCGTGTATTTAGCGGACATCTTTCTTATAATTCTTGCATTGCTATGATCCTCACGGAGGGTTTTATTTTCTATGTAATATTTGATTTCATCTACCCAGTCCTTTTCTTGGTTCTCAATGTTATTGGACTCTTTTTTTGGCCAGTGCCTCTTCAAACTCGATCTGGAAGCTTTAGATCCTCAATTTCCTGCTCGGTGATTCTTGACAGGAGATTTGCCTCTACATTGTCCGCTCTCATTATTTGATTCAACTCATAGTATTCAAAGTTTTTTAGTAGAGTTACCCCTGTTTCTTGACTTTCTTGAGTTTCTACTCTTTTTCTTTTTCCCAGCTCGTTGTTCGCAAGTTTAAATGAAGTTTCTGCCACAAAGTCTGCTAAAGCTTGAGCTTTGATGGTTCTTTTGGGTGAGTAGGTGATCTGGAACTCCGTGAGTTCGATAGACCATGCTAGCATTCTGCCCGAGGATTCTGTTTTGTGCAAGACCTTTTTAAGTGGTGCATCAGTGAATACATTGATTGGATGTGCAGAAAAGTAACTCGTAATTTTTTAACATCAACAAGCAAGTCATAAGCTAATTTATCTATATTGAGATATCGGATTTCAACGACGGACAACGCCTTAGATATATAATAAACTGGTTTTGGGGAGTTACATTCCTCCCTTACAAGAACAGCGGCTACTTCCAGGTTAGAAAAGTTCTTCCCCGGACACTGGGCTGCTGAGTAGAGGGGGTTGCCCGAGGTATTTCTTGACTTCTTAGGTTGCCCGAGGTATTTCTTGACTTCTTCAAAAGCCACGTCTCGCTCCGCGTTCCATGTGAACTTACTTGATTTCTTCCCCCTTGAGAGTTTTGAAAAAGGGGAGGCATCTCTCTACAGACCGTGAAATGAAGTGGCTCAGTGCGTTGATGTTGTCATTCAAATTCTGCACATCCTTCACACTGCAGGAGATTTCATGTCAAGTAGGGCTTAGATTTTTTCAGGGTTTGCCTCGATTCCGTGCTGGTCAACCATGAATCCCAAAAACATGCTCGCTTTTACCCCAAATGCACATTTCAAGGGATTGAGTTTCATGTTATTATGGCGCAAGTTGGTGAAGGTTTCTGCCACATCAAGCTCGTGGGAGTTTTCCTTGGTCTTGATGCCATGTCATCAATGTAGACCTCAATATTTTTTCCTAAATGATCTTTAAAAACAATATTGGTCATTCTCTGGTAGGTGGCTCATGTGTTCTTAATCCGAAAGAGCATCATTGTGTAGCAATAAGTATTATCTGCCGCTATGAAAGCTACATAGGCAAAATCTTCAGGAGCCATTTTGATCTAATGGTAACCAGAGTATGCTTTAATGAAACTGAGGACTCTATGTCCAGCTATAGAGTCCACGAGCCTGTCAATTCGGGGTAGAGGGAAGAAATCTTTGGGGCAAGCTTTATTTAGGTCCGTGAAGTCTACACACATTCTCCACTTTCCATTTGGATTTTTCACCATCACCACATTGGCCAACCATTTGAGATATGATATTTCTTTGATTATCCTGACCTTGAGCAGTTTCTCAACATGTTCCTTGATCGCGATCTCATTCTTCGAGGAGAAATATCTTGATTTCTGGTGGATGCGTTTGAAGGCGGAGCTGTCATTCAGCTTGTGGACTATGACTTCCTCACTGATCCCTTGCATTTCCTCCACTCTCCATGCAAACACATCACCGTTCTTTCTTAGAAATTCAATCATGATTCTTCTCTCTTCTGGGTGGATCTCTAAACCAACCTTAACTTTCGGCTCTAGGTAATCAACATTATTTATTACCTCCTCAAGCTCGTCATTGGGTTGGAGATAGTTGATCTCCCGGTTATGGAGGGAATAAATTACAATAATTGGGGGGAAGAGCTTGAACCTAGGAGGGAGGACATTGAGTAAATGATTTCTCGATCTATATCTCCCTAGTTTCCTCTATCCACATAACCTTCGGCCACGAGAGCCAACCTTTTTGCTTTACTGCTCTTCTTGAGCTCTAGCTTAGTGGAGTGAAAAGAGAGCATTCCTACGAACTCGGTCTGCGTGCATTTCCCTTTGTTCTTGCTCCGCTTAGACTCCTCTTCATTTTACGAGCCGGAGGCTTTGTTTTTCATTTTTCTCTTTTCCTCTAGAGTTTTCAGGAATTCCTCGGGCTGGTTTTCGATTATCGCCACTCCATTGGGGGTATTAAATTTGATTCTTTGGTGAGGGACTGAGTCTACAATTCTCAGTGCGGCCTGTGTCGTGACTCCAAGTATTATGTTGTACTGGGATTGTAATTCAATGAGACAATGACCATGAATGTGATCTTTGTTATTTTTGTTGGGGGGATTTTCCCTTATTGTCACCTCAAAGTCAATCGTCCCCTTGATATAGACGATGTGGTTTGTGAACCCCTCAAGCAATCCGACGTAAGGGGTAAGATGTGCCTCCGACATCTTCATTTCTACTAGAGTATGATAGTTCTCTTTCCTCGCAAGCTTCTTTGAGTCCGAACCTGTTGTTGTTGTTGCCCTTGACCCAGTTGGCCAACTCTCCATTATCAAGCAATCCTCCGTATTATGGCCATGGTCATTAAGATAGTAACAAAACATGTTTCTGGACCTTTCATTTGGCCTTCTTAACATCAGAGGAGGGGGAGGGATTACCACGACTTTAAGGATAGCAGCCCAATGTGCATACAGGGGAGTGTAAACAGTATCATCCGCTATTCTTTTAAATTTCTCAGTATTGTGGTTTCTGTTTTTCCCCTAACCGTGTCCCTGGTTAGATCCTTGGTCAGTTTCCTTCACATGCTCGATCCTCTGTTTGGCTGGTCTGCGAGCAGCTAGGATTTCCACAGTCTCCTCTGCTGAGGCAACAACTGTTGCCCTCTCATAAATCTCCTCACATCATTGGACCTATCAGAGGCAAAGTTAATTTTTTAGTAAGTTTGAGATCAAAGCATAGCTGAATGACACTTTCGGACAGGTCCACGATCTGCTCAAACATTTTCCTGAATCGAGTGATGTATGATTTGGTGGTTTCTCCTGGTTCTTGTTTGATTCTCATCAGATATGTTCTCGGTCTCGAGGGCTCCCCAGCCCCGACAAAAGATTTAAGGAAGGCACTCCGAAATTGTTCAAAATTGTGAATGGATTTTGGTTTGTGAGCCATCATCCATGATAGTGCCTTGCCCATGAAAGTGGAGTCTAGTGATTTGCACATTACTGCCTCGTTGTCAGAGAATAGGGTCATTTGCACCTCAAATCTTCCCATATGACACTTGACATTTGTTGAGCCGTCATAGGGTTCTAGTGCTGGGGTTTTCCTCTCTGAATGGGGGAGTTCGCGATCTGGTCTGAGAAGACATCCATAGTACGTGTGCATTTTGCATTGCCTTTTTGATGGGTTTCCCACATCTGGTGCATGAACTTCAAAAATGTCGGATTCATCTCATAAGTTTTTGTACTTTCGGAGGGAGAAATCACAGCCTTTCCCTTTGCATTTGTCTTGGGTCTTGCTTTGGATTTCACGGGGAGAGGAGTTGATTCAATCTCCTTACCCTCTTCTTCCTCCTCTTCCTCATCGTGACCAAGGTCAACGATAGGCACCTCAGGCCTCTTTGTTCCCCTGACCTAATTGTCTTTGGACTTAGTCCGGACTCCCTTGTCCAAACGAAGGGAGCCTTCTTGTATGAGATGGCCACCATTTGCCTTAAACTCCACCAGCACGAGTGCATCATTTATGGCCATAGCCTTAGCCATAAGCCTAGCCCTCTCAGCCAGAGCATGGTTCCTCTTTTGTATTAACTCTGGGGTCATAGGAGAGGTGGGGTTTTTTGGATCGCTAGTTTGGGGAGCTTTATCATTTCGGACAGCCTCTAGCTTCTCCCTAATACCTCTTTGAGTGAGTGTGAGAGAACCTTGGCTAGTGGTTCGGCCCACTAACCTATTGAAGGCAGAGGTACTAGGCCTAACAGGATTGATGTTAGAAGGAGAGGCCTGATTGGTGTTTCCAGTATGAGGTGTGAGAAAACCAATATTTTGCAAAGGAGTTTCAGTCATTTTTCAAAAGTGAGAGAATGAAAACTTGTTTTGGAGTATGAGTGTTTAGAAAAATGTTTTGAAAGACAAGATCACACAAGAAAACAGAAGTGTTTCCCGGCAATGAAACCACTGATGATGCCACATAATTTGGGTCTCACTAAGGAATAACTGGTTTTGAATGATCTTGTACTTAGATCACAACACAAACAATGAGCACCGTTAGAGATCAATACATGATTGATTCCGGCTCATGCCCTCGGGTGTGAGAGTAAGATCTCTGAGGAATATGAACCGAGAATAAGACTTGGAATTCTTAGTGTGTGTGTTAGGGTTTAGATAATTTGACTTACCTTGCCCTATAAGACAAAGGAGAGTATTTATAGTTGTAAGTATGCCAATCCAATTCGCGACCCTTTAAAAGTGCCTTTTAATGTAATAAAATTGCACTAGGGGCATTTTGGTAAATTTTCGGTCCATTCCGAGACTTCCGGAAACTTTTTATAAGTTTCTTACTAAGGAAGTACTTTTAAGTATTTTTCCCATGCAAAAGGACCTACAAAGAATTAATTGTTTTGGACCTATTAGGAATTAACTCGGAATGTTCCAGAATCAGTTGTGGGCGCCAGAAACGGTTAAGTGGCTCGTCTAGTCGTGCGACACAACGAGCCACAGAAAACAGAAGCGTTACGCCGTTCGACACAACTCACCCCTTATCAGCAGTCTATAAATTGGACCCTTTTCCTCTCATTTCTGGATCCCTTCCAACCTCCATACAGTCACTCTGCCAAAATATACCTAGAAACCTCTCTCTCTCTCTCTCTCTCTCTCTCTCTCTCCTAAAGCACACACAACACACACCAATTCCCTCCAATTCCCTCATCTCTCATACACAATTCACCCATCTACTCTCATACTCTCACACCAATTGGAGATCCAAGGATCCTACACATTCAGAGATTCGAATACACCATTTGATGCTGCTTTGAAGGATTTTACACTGAACATAGTGTAGAATCGTGGATCTACAAGGGTGACAACTCTCTCCCTCCTTCTCTCTCTTATATCTTGCTATTTTGTATGATTCATTGCAATTTCTATTCATCCACTTGATAATTAAGCTCCATCTGCTTTAATTATCAAGTGGCAATCGCCATCTCTCTGTTTAATTTGCTTTGCTTGGTATAATTGCATGTATATGGTCTAATTTGAATCTAAATGTGACTTGTTCATCAAGGGAGTGTGGATATATCCATATCCACACCCCTTTGATCAAGCGTATGTTGATTCATTTGTTCTCTGAGTTGAATCTCTGATATGATTTGGTTTAGGTAGTCCTTTGTGCAATCTGTAAGTAAACTGTGTGAAGCCTCTGCAGAATGGCGTGTTGTGTCACGCGACACAACTGACCACCCCAGGTCCTATGTCACGCGACACAACTAGCCACCTGCAGAAGGTTCATCAAGGGAGTGTAGATCTCTCCATATCTACACCCCCTTGATTGACTGAATGTTGATTCCTGTATTTCCCAAGTTGAATATCTGATGTAAGTTGGTCTGGATAGGCCTTGGTTAATTCTGTGTTTAATTCTGTAAGGTTTCTGCACATGGCAATTCGTGTCACGCGACACAACTAGCCTGGTTGGTCCTGTGTCACGCGACACATCTTGCCACTCTGCATAAACCACATTTCCAATGTAATCTTTTCTTTTTCATTGTAATCTGGGATGTGGCCCCCCATATCAAGTGGTTCACAAGTTGTAATTCCTCAGTTTATCAATGAAAACAAAGCATTAATATGCATTTTATCACATACTTTGTCTCACACAATTTGCACACACGTTTGAATGAATTGGATGTTGAACATAGAAAGACTCGTTTTACGAGGCGTGTTGGGTGAACTCTCGATTCTTACCAACACGTAACCTGACCCCTGAACCCAAATTCTCTTTTCAAAAGGTTTTCAATGTTTCCTTTAAAATGGCGTGGCGACTCCCATTTTAACTTCATAAATTTTTCGGCGAGCGTTCATTCAGTGGTGACTCTGCTGGGGAAATTTGAAACCTGTTTTCAAAAGTGGGTCAATCTTTCATTCATCTTCAACATCCTTCTCATTCATTTGTGTGGGCATTGTGTGTGATACTATGTGATATGTGCATATTAATGCTTTGTGGCTTCCCTCCCCTTCCTTGCTTCCTGTTTTGATTGTGCTGTTGCTTGGAGGCTGGGGCTGGTTCTGCTTGTTATTCAGATTCTGAAAAAATGGCTTCTTCTGTCACGCGACAGAACTGGCCTCATCAGTCCTGTGTCGGGTGACAGCATTTGCCATGCTGCAGGATTTGATTTTCTTGGTACAGATTGTGATTGTGGGCAGTCCCTATGATCAAGTTCATGATCCTTTGATTATTGTGCTCTGTGGGGTTGGATGTGTGTGTTGATTTTCCTTTTATCCCCCCTTTTCAAAAAAAAATAATAATAAATAAAAAATCATTTTCATCAATAAAGGAATCTAGTCATCCTCACACTATGTCACATAGATCTAGAACCCATTTGGTGCGATTGATGGCATCGCGGACGGCCATGTAATTCGTCTACGCTTGAGCGCCTGAAATCAATCCTATCCCCCTAGCGCATCATAGGTGGAGCCACACTTTTTCAGCTTACCTAATGGTTGGTTTTGACACGACATTTTCAAATATACTAAAATGAATTATTTCAAAATTTATAATAGGCTTTCGTACCTATCCCAAAATCTAGCCGTGTGGGCATGTTGCATTGCAACATGGTTTCGCGTAGGGACATGTCGCTCTCACGGCATTCTCTAACGAGAGATCATGCTTGTTGGGTATGCATGTTTTAACCCTCCTATTTTTGTATTAGATTTGATTGATACCATAACCTCCTGTCTATTTTAAGGACTTTAGGACCCTATGTAATGAAGCTTAGACTTCAATTTTTTAGTTAAGTCCATTCTATAGATTAGGTTAAATTTAGGCTTAAAGACTGGCACAAGACTCATTGGAATTGAGAGTTGCAGTTCAGAAGTTTCAAACCGCTTATTTGGAACCGCCCTAGCAAAACCGCCCTTAGCATTTGCCTGGTGAAATCCCTTGTTTGAAACAACTCTTGAACTACTAAAGTGCAACCGCCCTTTGATGATGAACCGCTCCTTTGCAGCTCATCATTAACCGCCCTTTTTGCAACCTCACTGGAGTTACCAACCGCACTTGTCAAACCGCCTGTACCTGTAACCGCCCCAATGATTGAGACTTGAAGTGAACCGCTCTTTGACTTTGTGATCCACATCGCAATATCCAATGTCAACCATCTTATCTTGTCACGTGATTCAAAGTCGAAAAGATCCGCAAGGATCTTTAATAGGTGACAGTGTCCAAACCTCATTGCTTGCAAATGGAGCATTATCGCCTTTATCTCGCAACTACGAACCAAAGGACAAAAGTGGTTGCTTTGTGGACCAATAAGAAAGCATCAAGTACTGTCCTTCAACAGCTGTGTCCAACGGCTACATTTTGGATGCTTGGGTATAAATACTCCCAATCTTCTCCATGTGAAGATTGCTTGAAAAATTGAGAAAGTGCTGTGTTCATACGAAGATTGAAGCTTTGCCCGTAAATTCCAAGTCCTTTGAATCTTCATCTTCATACTTCAAGAAATATTCCCACCGTAAATCAAGCCTTAACACATTCAAGAATCATTGTGCTCTACATCTCACAGATTTAAAGAGCCTTGATCTTGTTCTCACACACACACCTCTCTTGTTTAAACACATAGTTTATTCATTAGAGATACACTGGTTATAGTTTTGGATTTGTTCTTCATAGTAAAGATTTTATTGTACTTTGTAATCTCTCAAATACTTAATATAAAATCTCTCTTAGAAATCCAAGACTAACCATCTTGGTAGTGGACGTAGATCGTTTATCGATTGAACCACTCCAAATATTGTGTTCTTACTTTACGCATTTATATTTCTTGTGCTTACTAATTATTTATCTGTCTCTCGTTTGATCTTTATTTAGATATCCATTATTGTGAAATAGTGTTTGGAGTTAACAAAGATCAAAACTACACTTGTTTGTAAACCTCACTTATCAACCTCACTTAAAACCGCTTTACAAACCTCTCCTAACAAAACCGCCCTGTAACTCTAAATATTCCGCTGTGCATTTTACACTATCACTTGTAGTCTATTATCAACTGCAAGAGGATTTTGTAAGCAAGAGGTTTAAATTTTATTTAAGGGAGAAAATTTGTAATGTGCCTATTCACCCCCCTCTAGCCGTATTTTCACCCTTGTTGCCACCTTTGGGACCAACAAGTGGTATCGTAGCTAACACATTTTAAAACCATCGTTTTTCAAGCTTAACAGCTTGTGTGCCGATTCGATATGGCAACCTCAAAGACAATGACTACTGTTAACTATTCACACATTCCAATGTTGGACGAAGACCACTTTGACATCCGGAAGTGCCGAATGCTTATTCATTTGGAAACCATAGATGAGATGCTGGTGGAATGCGTGATCAATGGCCCTCTAATTCCAATGAAGGCCAACACCGATGCAACCACCAATGCCGAAACTCCAGAGGTCAAAAAAGCCAAAAGATGAGTGGTCGGATGAAGAGAAAAGAATAGTTGCCTTGACAAAGAAGGCGAGGTTCATCATTTGGAACCCTCCCCGTATCAACTCTACTGTAAAGTGATGTACCTCAAAACTGCAGCGTATGTGGGATGCCATAGAGAGCTACCTCGAAGGTGATGATGAGTGCAAGGAAAACAAATTATACACTCGTTGAAAGATCCTACAACAACTTCAATGTAAAATCCAACGAAACCTTGCGTCAAACCTACGATCGCTATGTTGAGGTAGTTAATGCTTGTAGATCTCTTGGTAAAACTTTAACCGATAAGGAAATCAATATGACTTTCCTATCTCGCTTTAGGATCTAGATGGGTAAATAAGGCTACCTCTCTAGAAGACTCCAAAGTATTGGGTACTTGGTCATTAAGTAACTTGTATGCCAATCTTAGAGTCTATGAACTTAAATTAAATCATATAGAAGAGATAGAAGGGAAAACCAAATCGCTTTCTATGTCTCGTAGTGGAACATGAAGAGAAACCATCCACATCCAATCAAACCACCGATCCTTCCATATCAACCTCATCACTCATCGAGATGGATGATGATGATTTTGCCATGTTTGTGAAAAGATTTCAAAAATTTAGAAAATCCTCAAAACCTTTCACAAAATCATTTTCAAAAGGCAAACCTCCCGCAACATTTTCTAGGGGCAGATACAAAGAAGAAGAGTGACTTGGTATGCTACAACCGTAGGAAACCCGGCCACTTTGCATCCGAGTGTCCACACCTTAAATATGAATATATGAAAAAGAAAACTTTTCCTTCGAAATTTTCTCATCGTAAGGGAATGGTTGCCTGAGGAGGAAGAGAATTCCAAGGAATTAGCAACTTGGATTGAAACAGATTCGAGGATGGAAGTGACGGTGAAACCGAAGAGGTTAACCTCTCGCTTAGTTGCAGACGCTTCGATGACTCGATTCTGAATCATTTGAGTTGCATGATATGGAGGAAAAGGAGGTTTTTGCAAAACTTCCAAATTATAAATTGGATGATGATATTAAACTTACTCCTAGCGTTAAGATAGGAAATTGTTCGTATTCACGTCCCATTTTCTCATCTAAAACCGCTCCACCTTCAAAAGCTATTCCAAAGAAAATTTTGAAAAAGGTGGTGGAAGAGGTTTCTCCCATGGAACATGAAAAGATGTTCAAGGAAGCTGAAATGGTGATCCATCAATTCTCAAATCTTAAGAAAGCCTTAAGCTTAGCTCATGATGAACTTAATTCGTACAAGACGGAGAAAACCGTGATGAGGTCCGAAATCTCTAATCTTAAGGACCAAATCAAACAGATGACTCCTCTTGCTGATCAAAACCGCATCCTTGAAACTAAGGTTGTCCGCACTTCAACTCAGGAATGATGACTTGGTAACCCAAATCGACGATCGTCAAAAGATTATTGATTCGTGGCTCAAGTCTCAATCCACCAAGGATAAAATCTTGGACTTCCAAGTTCCTCCCGGAACTAAGGATGGTCTAGGGTTTGGATCTCGAGGAAGAGGAGAAGTGTGCATCCTCGAGTGAAAAGGATGAGGAATTTTTGGAACTAACTAAAGAAATTCCCAAGGGAAGCATGCTAAAGGAAAGGGTAAAGGAAGACAAGTAAATTATGTCTACCCTAAAGGAAAGCAATATGGGAAGAATTCTCGTGTTAAAACCTAAGAATTCTGTGGAAGCATCTCGAAGAGGAAATGGCTTATGGAATTGGAAGAATCCCCGCTCCAACCGCTTCGGTGGAAAAGGCGGTTCTCGTTAACTCTGTGTTCGACCGCGCTTCTTCTTCGACCGCTCCTCCCGCTCTTCAAAAGCAGGAATAGCGTTCCCACAAAATACGTGGTCAAACCAAAGCCTGTTCCCTTCATATCACTCGGAATGTTAGCCGGAACCGCTTCCTCCCAAACCGCTTCCTTGTCCAAAACCGCATGCAACTCCTAAGAAGAGTAAGGAGTTAGTAAAACCTCATGAAGCTTGTAGCTATTACAAATGTTCTCGTGTGTGATGGTTTAGGTCACAAGGCCGCAGAATGCCTTTTGCGGTTCACATCCAATGCCAGGAAGAGCAAACCTCCTTACGTCAAACAGGTGTGGGTCGTAAAGGGTTGCTAACTTCAGGACCCAAGGAATAAAGGGGGACCTCGTTCTTAATGTTTACATTTCAGGTCCTCTCGCTTCATGGCTGGTCACTCCAAGGATAATGAATGGTATCTTGACAAAGGGCCGCCAAGACATATGACCGGAGATAGATCATTACTTGAAGATGTCGTTGAAGCAAGTGGTCCATCCGTAACCTTCGGTGACAACAACAAAGGCAAAACCATTGATATGGTGTTATAAGGAGAGGAAACCTAACTATTGAGAAGGTTTCTCTTGTCGATGGACTCAAGCACAACCTTCTTTCAATTTCTCAATTTTGCGACAAAGGAATGCTTTGCAACTTCACGTCATCAAACTGCTTTATCAAAGATAGCATTTCCGGCGTCACCCTACTCACAGGGATTCGTAAGAGTAATATTTACATTATTGATCTAAATTCTGCATGTAGTATTACTAATCTCTGTTTTGTAGCTAAGAATGTGAGCGAAAATAGTTGGCTATGGCACAAGAGGTTGAGCCACTTGAACTTCAAGTATCTTGCAAAGATTGGTAGGGAAAACCTCGTTCGTGGTTTACCCAAAGTGGCTGACCACCATCCAGAAAAATGCAGTGCATGCCAACTTGGTAAGCAGTCCGCGTCGTCTTTCACCAAAGCAAGACCGCTCCTTCAACTTCAAGATGCTTACAACCGCTTCACATAGATTTGTTTGGACCCGTAACCACCGCCAAAGATTGGAGGAAATAGATATACCTTAGTGGTGGTGGATGATTATTCAAGATATACGTGGGTTGAGATGATGATTTCCAAAGATGATTGTTATGAGATTCTCACCGCACTTTTTAGACGGCTCCAAACTCAAAAAGAAGATGACATCGTTAGTGTTCGATCGTATAATGGAATGTAATTTAAGAACAACGGTGTTGCTCAAGATTGTGATGACCATGGGATTGATCACAATTTTTCCACACTGGTGTTCCACAACAAAATGGGGTTGT
The DNA here is from genome assembly GCA_022495995.1 of Adenophora triphylla var. japonica. Classification (NCBI taxonomy): domain Eukaryota; kingdom Viridiplantae; phylum Streptophyta; class Magnoliopsida; order Asterales; family Campanulaceae; genus Adenophora; species Adenophora triphylla. The sequence continues at coordinate 110,036 of JAFEMH010000135.1, read as the reverse complement.
GGAAAGGAAGAATAGGACGTTGATTGAGGCCGGAAAGACTATGATATCTCGAAGCGAAGCTACCTCGCATTTTTGGGCCGAAGCAATCAATACCGCATGCTTCACTCGTAACCGCTCCTCATCAACAAAACCTATAATAAGACTCCCTATGAAGCTTTGGCGAGGAAGAACCCCCAACATTGCATTCTTCAAGATCTTTGGCCGCAAATGCTTTGTCCTCTACAACGGAAGAGAAAATAGAGGTAAATTCGGAGCCAAGGCCGATGAAGGTATTTTTGTTGGGTATGCTAAACATTCTAAAGCTTTTCGTGTTTTCAATAAAACTAGTTTAAAAATAGTAGAGTCTCGTCCATGTTACTTTTGATGAGCATTCTCTCCTTGAGCCACATTTGGCTCCAAATGTTGCCGATGATTTTGTTGAGCATAATGAACCAGGTGAACCTCAAACCGCACCCGAACCTCAACCTCAAAATCCAAAGCACCCTCAACCGAAATTCCCCAAAACCGCAATTTTGAAACCGCACCGAAGATCCCTCTCCCGGATGCAACTCCTAGGGAAGAAGAAGTTGAGAATTCCCTATCCAAATTTATAGAACCTCTTCGTCAACTTACATTCCATGACTTTGCTTTGAAGGATCTAACGATGTTCCAATTGAAGATCTTCAAGAAACCTCGCCCAACCAGACTTACCCCTCGAGGTTCGTGAAGTCGCTAGCCACCCTCACAAATGTGATTGGTGATGGTTTTCCGGTGTTCAAACAAGGAGATCAAATTATGATGAGCATACATCTCTTTTATCTCAAGTTGAACCCAAGAAGATTGATGAAGCACTCCAAGATTCCAGTTGGGTCGTTGCTATGCAAGAAGAACTCAACCAGTTTGAAAGATGCAAGGTCTGGACTTTGGTGCCTAGACCTCAAGATCAAGGAGTGATAGGAACTAAGTGGGTATTTAGGAATAAGATGGATGAGAATGGAAGCATCACTAGGAATAAAGCAAGGTTGGTTGCACAAGGATATAGGCAAGAAGAAGGAATTGATTATGATGAAACCTTTGCTCCAGTTGCAAGATTGGAAGCTATCAGAATCTTCTTAGCCTACGCCTCTTTTAAGCGTTTCAAGTTATATCAAATGGACGTAAAGAGTGCATTTCTCAACGGCGAACTGCAAGAGACCGTGTATGTTGCCCAACCACCTGGATTTGAAGACTCCAAATTTCCCAATCATGTCTACAAACTCCAGAAAGCTTTGTATGGACTTAAGCAAGCTCCAAGGGCATGGTATGAGACTCTTTCTAAATTTTTACTAGAAAAAGGATTTAAACGCGGTAAAATTGATACAACTCTTTTTATTGCCAAATATAATGAGCATACTTTACTTGTTCAAATTTATGTCGATGATATTATTTTTGGTTCTACTAATGAGTTACTTTGTAAGCGTTTCGAAAAGCTAATGAAAAGCAAGTTTGAGATGAGCATGATGGGAGAATTAACATTCTTCCTCGGGCTTCAAATCAAGCAATGCGAAGAAGGTATTTTCCTCAGCCAAGCCAAATACACCAAGGAGTTAATAAAGAAGTTTGGATTAGAAAATGCTAAAGCATATGATACTCCTATGGCCACCGGCAATAAGCTAGATAAGGATCTCAAAGGTAAGAAAGTTGATCGACTTTATATCGAGGTATGATCGGCTCATTACTTTACTTAACCGCTAGTAGGCCCGATATCATGTTCGGTGTCCGTGTATGTGCACGCTATCAGCTGCATCCTAGAGAAGCACATCTTATTGCAGCCAAGCGTATAATCCGCTATTTATCCGGGAACCACTAACCTTGGACTTTGGTATTCCAAAGATTCGAATTTCGATCTTGTAGGTTATTCGGATGCATTATGCAGCTTGTACTATTGACAGAAAAGCACTAGTGGTACTTGTCATTTCCTTGGAAATAGACTAGTTGCTTGGGCGCAAGAAGCAAGCTTCAGCCAGTGTCAACCACCGAGGCCGAGTATATTGCCGGCAGTAGTTGTTCTTTGTCAAATCCTTTGGATGAAGCAGCAGCTTGGTGGACTATGGAATCCATGAAGGGAATTGCCCTATCATGTGTGACAACACTTCAACAATTTCAGCCTCCAACAACCCCGTCATGCATTCCAAGACCAAGCATATTGATATCAAGTATCATTTCCTCAAAGACCATGTGGAGAAGAGGAATATCCATTTAGAGTATGTGGGGACAGATAATCGATTGCCGACATCCTCACCAAGGCTCTTGACTCCAAGAGGTTTTCTTTCCTCGTAGGAGAAATGGGTATGCTTGAACTTAAATAAATTCCATTACTTTTTATTTGCTAACTTGTGTGTTAAGTTTAGGTTGTATTTCTTATTTGAGAATTTTCAACCGCACCTTTGTTGAACCGCATTGATTTCAACCGCTTGAGTGGTCAACCGCATATGTGATCAACCGCGTACTTTCAACCGCACATTACCAACCGCCGTATGCTTGTGACCGCTCCATCTTCAAACCGCTCTCAACAACAGGTATTTTCAAATGTTTTGATATTTCTTAGCTTTAGAGAAGCTAAGCGGTTTTAAAACTCTTTTCAACCGCACTGCCACGTGGACCCCAGGTAAGTTCCTTTATTTTTATTTTTATTTTAGTCCACATTTTGACATAAGGGCATTTTTGCAAATGTTTTTCCCACGTTATTTCAAAATTTAAATGCATTTAATGCAAAGGGAACATTAGCATTTAAAGCTATCATGTCAGCCGTCATTGGCAAATGAGAAGAAGATGAAAGGGTGCAACAGAGGAATGATTTCTTTTATGGGAAAATCAAATAGTCTCTTCAACTGTCCTTTACTTGAAAACTTTCCTATAAATAAAAACCAACTCTTACAATTTTAACTTTCCAAACTCTGTCACTCTCTGCACCGTCCTTTCCTACCAAACTTCATCTTCACTCTCTCTCTCTCTCTCTAAAAATCTTCAAAAACTTAATCTTTAAATCTTGAATCTTCGATGGCACCTAAAGCACCATTCACTGATATGGTATGTCTTTCTTAACTTCATCTCTCTTCATTTATGTACAAATGTCTATGAATCCGCCATTAATGGACCTTCAAGCTTCGAAACCCTTGAAGAGATTTTTGTTCATAACTGTCTATTTAGTTGATCATTTTGCATGATTTCAGTTGGGTTATGCTCGGAATTGTTGTTAGATTCTTTATATGTAATTTATTTTACGATCAACCAATGATTTGAACACTGATTTTGGATTTTAAAATTTTCTTATTCGAAAACCCATTTGAGTGTTCTTGCTGTTTCATGGTGATTCTGAGCAAAGTATGAATTTTTATTGTTATATTGTTAATCTACTGCTCAATGTGATCATTTTGACATATTGTTTGTTGATTTTGGTGAACTTTTGTTGAATCTCTGTTCTTAGTGTTCTTCGTGTTCATCATGCCTTCAACTTGACTGTTCATATGCCATGTTAAAATTGTCACATGTTTTGGTTCATTTGATTTTCACACATGTTTTTATACTTAGAAAATTTTTCTATAAAATTTTTATGCACTATTGTGAATAATCAACCGCATGCCTTGATTGTTTGGAACCGCATTCATGAAAACTCCTTGATTTCAACCGCATGTTCTCTTCAAACCGCATTCACTTTTGAACCGCATGCAAAAATTGAACCGCCTGTCATTTTGAAACCGCATGCTAAGTTTGTTTGAGATACTACTTAGTATATAGGCTGGACACCATAAAATTCCTCTCCAAGCACTGCTTGCAGTGTGGGATAAACTTGGATTACAATGCCACGTACTAGTATAATCTTTTACATATTTTCTAAGTGTTTTGTTGTGTTCACAATTTACTTGAGGTTTGGAGTTCTCAACATTTTCAACCGCATCAATTGACAACCGCATAGATGCCCAAACCGCTTGTGAATTGTGAATCACTGTTTGGATCTAAACCCTTTGTTTCATTTTGTAGGATCCTAAGTTCTTTCTACCAGGATATGAGATTAATGAGACTGAGCTCCAAGGAGATGCTCTTGGTAGAGAAATGATCAGAAGACTAACTACCTCTGGAATCCTCCCTCTCTTCAACAAAGGCCAATCTTATATCATTCCGTCCTTTGTGGATCAGTTTTACTCCTCAGCTGTTCTAGGAGACAGAGTATTATCAGATGGCACCAAGATCAAGTGCCTCGGTTGGCAAGTGTTGAAGGCTTCGATATATCCATTGATCATCTGGATATTAGAAGTAATTTTGGATTTCATGTTTCTCGGATGCCCCATGGAGGTTGATCGGAAGTGTTGGATGCAACCGCTCTATCAACAAATAATCCGACTTCTCTCTGGTTATTACAAAAAGAAAGCAAGGAGGGAATTTGGTGAGCTTATGAGCCACTTGGGCTATTTAGTAGGAATGTCTCGTGTGTGGTAAGACTGGCAACCACAACAACTTCACTACTCAGCAATGGATTTACTGCTGTGCCATTTACAATGGAGTTAAGCGGAATTGGCCCAAAATTTTGATGAAGGAACTGGCTAGTTCTATTGATGCATATCAATCTAGGATCAAGAATGAGCATCAAAGGTGGAGACCATTCTGTGTGCTCCTAACCGCATTGTTTACAAGCTATCGCACTTAGAGGATCTCGGACTCTCAACTCCCGAGTTATCAGGTATCAATGGGTGAAGGTGACTCCTTGGGAACCGTGGTTTGTCACAACTTCGTATACTCTTTTGGAGATACCCAAGTATAAATTCCTATATGATGCCGATACTCTCAACCCCAAGGAGTTCTATGTTGAGATGTCTCCCGCAACCGCGGTTCTTGCTCTAGGAAAGGCAATCAAGAAGGCCTCTAGAAGGAAAAACATTGCCCTAGAACCGCAGGCCAAGAAGCCAAGGACCGCACCACCTCAACCGCGTGTTCAAACCGCAGGTGCTGGTCAAAGTGATAAGCCTCAGGAGGAATTTGTTTTGAGAGATGAGCCTACTGATGAGGAAGAAGAAGAGGATGCTGGAATTGCTCCTTTAATCAAGAAGGCAAAATTCGTGAAGATCAAGTACGCTAATCTCACTGAGGAAGATAAAGCTGCCTTTTACAAAGCAAAGCTGGACAAGTTGGAAAGAAGGGCAGAATTGAGGAAGGCTGCCAAGGGAAAGAAACCACCCTCTAAACCGCTTGCTACCTCTCAACCGCAAGCTCAAGTTCAACCTCCTGTACAACCGCAACCCCAACCGCAACCTACTCCTCAATCCCAACCGCTTCAAACTCCTCCAACCTCACCTATTCAAACCTCTTCCCCAATTCCTACCCAACACCTTTCTCCTTCCAAATCCCTTTCTCCTGAACCTCTTTCTCCATCTCCTCCTCCCAAAACTGCAACCGCTCAGGGGGAGAATCCCAAGAAGAGGAGGTTCAAACAAATGGCCAAGAAAACAACCCCTCCAAAGAAACACTACCTTCACACTATTGCCAAATCCAATCTCAAAATACCTGGTGAAACCTCCTCCTACTTTGATAAATCCTCCTCCAAATCCAATTCAGACTCATCATCCCCCTCTGAATTTCAAACCCCTCAAAATCAAGCCACCTCAATTCCCAAAGCCTTTACTGAATGGACATCCAAGCCATCAGCAGGCCCAGCCCATTCAACCTCTAGGCTTAGAACTCCAACCCCTTCACCACAAAATTCACCCATACACCAATCATCCCCTCATAACTCAAACCAAACCCAAAAGTCCCCTTCTAAATCCCCTGCTAAATCCCCTATCCCAACCGCACCTATACCAACCGCCCCCATATCAACCGCCCCTATCCCAACCGCCCCCATATCAACCGCCCCTATCCCAACCGCCCCTATATCAACCGCCCCTATCCCAACCGCCCCTATATCAACCGCCCCTATCCCAACCGCCCCTATATCAACCGCCCCCATCTCAACTCTAACCTCATCTCCTTTTACTATACCTGCCTCACGTATTTTTCAAACCCTCCTTTCCCAAATCCCTTCAACCGCTCCTCCTACATATTCTCAACCGCCCCCTGCCTTCACTTTTATTCCCTCATCATCAACCGCTCCTCCACCCTCTGACTACTCCCAAATCCTTTCCACCCTTCATCTTATTCAATCCCAACTTCTGATAAACCAAGGACACATTGTCAAGCTAACAGCTTCCAATGCCTCCCTTGAAGCTTCCAACCGCTCCCTTCAAAAACTTGCTGAATCTCGCCCCATCTCGATTGCCTCTCAAACCCTACAAATGGCTGATCATAAGAACTCCTTAAAGAGTTTTGCTCAGGAGACTTGATGCCATTAAGGGGAGAAGGATATTGCAAACATTGTTAAAGCCTCACCGACTCTTGCTTTGAAAATTTCAAGAAGGAGTTATCTGAAGGTATCATTCAAATCCAATCATTTGGAGACTCGACCTCAAAGAAATGATTTCTCAACTCTCGCCCGCCTCCAAAACCGCCTTTGATTCCCTCCAGCCGAATTCCTCAAACCGCCAATTCCCAACCGCTTCCTACTCAAGATATTCAAGCCTCTCGAATGCGGTTGAGACTAATATTCTTGGTGAAATTGATAGTGTCAAATCCTCGATGGAGGTCAACACCAATTCCTTGAATGATGATCCGTCGCCAAGTTGAATACTATCAAGGATGAATTTAATGACCGCCTTGAAAACATCAAGATAGGATTCACTACTAAACTTGAAGCCACAGTCAATGAATTAAAATCCTCCATCCAAGTGATCGTTGATCTTGATCCCACGACCGAAGCAATCTCGCTCGCACCGCCAGTAGTTCGGGGAGATTCACACCTTGTTCAATTCTTTGAACGCCTCCTTTCAAACCTCAATTGGTGAGCTATCTCGATCAAGTGTCCGATAATTCCAAAGCCGTCTCTCGATGCCAATCTCAAAATTGATGCTCAAGCAAATATCTTAGAAAGATTGGTGACCGCTCAAGGAAGGACCGCGAAGAGGTGAGAAAAATTAGAAAATCTTTGAAGTCTCGAAACCTCTGCCTCAAATCTTGCAAGGAATCCAGAGATCAATCAACCGCAGCAGCAGCAGCAAGGTCAAGAACCGCATCAACCCTAAACCGCTATTGCTCTGTATTTTTTTAAACTCTTTTGTTGGACCGCACTCTCTTTGTATTTTCTTTTGTCCAACATTTTTTTGTAACCCTGTAATTTTCTTTCATTCCTGTTTTGTAACCACTTGAGGAATTAATGGAAATTGCATCATGGTTCCAAAAACCTTGTTCATATCAAACTGCTTGTTTGTAGAACAATGAAACCTCTTATGGTTTTAAACCTCATTCAAATATTTTTCAACTTAAAATCATTTTTTGAATTGAAGTTTAAACATTCAGTTTAAACCGCACTTTGAACTTAATCTCATATTTCTTAAGTGCACTGAATGCATTTCTATACTTTCCATATTGTAAGTTTTTATCTTTTAGAAAGTATAAGAAATCTATAGCTTAAGCTAAGTGTGTGCATTGACTTGGGACATGAATTACCATGTTAATTCTTATGGACATGTTCTTACCAAGTACAATGTTTGCTTTTGTTATAGTAGGTAATGGCATCAATCAAATAGGGGGAGATTGTTGGGTATGCATGTTTTAACCCTCCTATTTTTGTATTAGATTTGATTGATACCATAACCTCCCCGTCTATTTTAAGGACTTTAGGACCCTATGTAATGAAGCTTAGACTTCAATTTTTTAGTTAAGTCCATTCTATAGATTAGGTTAAATTTAGGCTTAAAGACTCGGCACAAGACTCATTGGAATTGAGAGTTGCGGTTCGAAGTTTCAAACCGCTTATTTGGGAACCGCCCTAGCAAAACCGCCCTTAGCATTTGCTCGGTGAAATCCCTTGTTTGAAACAACTCTTGAACTACTAAAGTGCAACCGCCCTTTGATGATGAACCGCTCCTTTGCGGCTCATCATTAACCGCCCTTTTTGCAACCTCACCGGAGTTACCAACCGCACTTGTCAAACCGCCCGTACTCGTAACCGCCCCAATGATTGAGACTTGAAGTGAACCGCTCTTTGACTTTGTGATCCACATCAGCAATATCCAATGTCAACCATCTTATCTTGTCACGTGATTCAAAGTCGAAAAGATCCGCAAGGATCTTTAATAGGTGACAGTGTCCAAACCTCATTGCTTGCAGTTTGGAGCATTATCGCCTTTATCTCGCAACTACCGAACCAAAGGACAAAAGTGGTTCTCTGTGGACCAATAAGAAAGCATCAAGTACTTGTCCTTCAATGTGTCCAACGGCTACATTTTGGATGCTTGGGTATAAATACTCCCAATCTTCTCCATTTGAAGATTGCTTGAAAAATTGAGAAAGTCTTTGTGTTCATACGAAGATTGAAGCTTTGCCCTAAATTCCAAGTCCTTTGAATCTTCATCTTCATACTTCAAGAAATATTCCCACCCCGTAAATCAAGCCTTAACACATTCAAGAATCATTGTGCTCTACATCTCAGATTTAAAGAGCCTTGATCTTGTTCTCACACACACACCTCTCTTGTTTAAACACATAGTTTATTCATTAGAGATACACTGGTTATAGTTTTGGATTTGTTCTTCATAGTAAAGATTTTATTGTACTTTGTAATCTCTCAAATACTTAATATAAAATCTCTCTTAGAAATCCAAGACTAACCATCTTGGTAGTGGACGTAGATCGTTTATCGATTGAACCACTCCAAATATTGTGTTCTTACTTTCTGCATTTATATTTCTTGTGCTTACTAATTATTTATCTCTGTCTCTGTTTGATCTTTATTTAGATATCCATTATTGTGAAATAGTGTTTGGAGTTAACAGTATCAAAACTACACTTGTTTGTAAACCTCACTTATCAACCTCACTTAAAACCGCTTTACAAACCTCTCCTAACAAAACCGCCCTGTAACTCTAAATATTCCGCTGTGCATTTTACACTATCACTTGTAGTCTATTATCAACTGCAAGAGGATTTTGTAAGCAAGAGGTTTAAATTTTATTTAAGGGAGAAAAATTTGTAACAGCTATTCACCCCCCCCTCTAGCTGTATTTTCACCCTTGTTGCCACCTTTGGGACCAACAATGCTGCATTGTCAACATGCACCGACGAGAGGTCATACCGGATTTTTTCTTGAAATTCTTCAGGAATACCCGTTATGCTGCCTAAATTTTCCCAGAAATTGAGATTGCTCATCTGTCCCATAAATTCTTCAGTTTTATTTAGGTATTATTGCCTATTATTAATTTTTAACCAATGCATTTGGTATATTTTAGAATGATGCGTCCCTAGGTTCCCCCGAGGTCTAGATTGCGAGAATAAAGGCTTATCCTTTTCCAACCGTTCCTAGGATTTAAAAGACATCGATTTCTACTTGAACACAAATAAAACGCTTGCCTGAGTCCATCTCCTTTCCCGCTCTTCCCTCTCCCATACCTTCTCAAGGTCCTTTCCTCTCCTACACCTTATACACCTCTTTACCCCTGCAGCAACGGCAAGTTGGGTTCGTGCTCCTGGGTCTCGTTTGGTACGCATTCCCGAAACAGTCACAGTTTCAGAGATGTCTAGTGCAGAGAATGGTATGACTACTCAATCTGGGGGTTCATCTGCCATGGGTCAACAAGGCATGCATGATCTGTCTTTTGAAGAGATGAGAGCTAATTTGGAGGCTGCTCTAGTCCGTGAGCGTGAGGCTCAATTGCTTACCCAAGCTGCTAAGGATCGGGAGGAAGAAGTGCATGCTCGCTTTGTTGAGTCTATGCGTGCCCGTGGGATTGCAGTGCTTCGCCGAGATGACGGTTCTTATGAGGAGATTATCGAGGCTTATGATACCGAGTTAGGGGATGGCAATGTTTCTCTCCCTTTTTAGCTTACTTATGGAGTTACACCTCCTCCCGCTTATCAGATGAATGAGATGAATGTGTATTCACAAGACAGGACTTCTTATCCAATGTCTTAGCCCATTCAGACTCAAGTTCACCCTCTGCCTAATGCTTCTTTGCCTCCAACTCAATATGGATTGTAGTTTCCAGGTGGTTATCAACCCAGTTTCATCAAAACCCTCAGAGCTTTTGGATCCCAAGCTCTCAGCAGCAAAGCAACTTTCGGTATGGTCAATTCCAAGGTCCTCAGTATCCTTTCTCTGGCAGTCAGTTTAATCGGGAAGGATTTCCCTAAGATCCTTTTGATCAGTCCCAGTTTCAGGGCGGGTTTTCTCAACCTATGGTAGGTGCATCTCTTGGTTTTGGATCAGTTCAATACCCGGGGTTAGTTCCATATGTGGCTTCTAGTGCTCCATCTCAAGGTCCTTTGGTCCAGAATGCTCAGTTTCCAAGTTCAGTCGGCTTGTTTGATCATGGTTTGGATGTTCAAATTAATTATGGTTTGTCATCAGCTGCTTTGCCAACAGTGCATGCTTTCAGGAACTCTCCTTTCCAGCCTGCCAGCTCTGTGTTTTCTTCAACTATTGCCTCTACTATTCCTCAGCTTCCCGGAATGACTCCAGAAGTGGTTATGTTGTTGATACAAATGCAACAACAAATCGACAAGTTGACTGTAGGATCAAGTGGACTCAAAGTTGTTGATCCAGGGCAAGTAAAGCCTCTTCCTTATAAGTTCAAGATGCCAAAAATGCAATTTGATGGCTCAGCATGTCCGAAAACTCATGTGGACACATATGTGATGACCATGGGGGCAATGGGTTGTACACCCGAATTTATGGCTCAACATTTCCATCTCACTCTCAAGGGTCCTGCCTTGACATGGTTTCTAACTCTTAAGTCCGAGGCCAGATCTACCTGGATCCAGATCACCGAAGTCTTTCTTGATAAGTACCGCGGGAATTTAGAGTGGCACACGACCAGGGATGATTTGGTTGGCACTGATGGGTTTCAAGGATCCATGCGCAGCGGAATTTTAGCATTAATAACTTAAAACCCATGAGCCTAGGATCCGTTCTATACGATTAAATTGAATTCCTACGAGATAGATTTACCAACCTTAATCGCTTTCCGGTTTTGATCTATCGAACGTATAATTATGTGATTCGTAATCACAAACTTTGATCTTCAAATCTTCGAATCTTCAACTCCTTTGGATCTTCAGATTTGAACTCTAGGCCTTTGATTTGTTTGAACAAATTAAGACCCTCTTTTGGTAATCCACACAAATATGAATGTCGAGAACGATTCTCGGATTGGGAATTGCTAGATTCCAAAAACTTATGGAAGAATATTGAGAGGACTTTTGATTGTGATTTTTATTGAAAAATTTGGTGGCTTTTAGGGTTGATGACCCTCTCATATTTATACTACAATAGCATAAATATGTTTCCTAATCAAATTAGGAGAACAGGTCACCCACGCCCGTGGTGGCTCAATATGGCGCGCGGTATACTTAGCCACTGGCTAAGTATGTCGCACGACAAAGGTAGCGTTCAGAGACTCTCAATCATTCTTCCTCTAGTTTCAATCAAAACATTCTAAGTGTGTGTGACCCAATAGGATTGTATTATGTTGGCAATGAGTCCGATCACATCGATCCTCATAAGACATAAGCGGACTCTAGCAAGCCATTATGTCTACCCAAATAATACAACATAAGAGTTCATGCTTCCATAATAGTAATAGTTTCACAATCCCTTTGTCACACGATGTCATATTGAACATAAGTCATGGTTATTGTCAACTTACATTGTTCAATGCTTTCGATTCGAATATGTTGATCAACCAAGTATCCATGATCTCTATCATGTTCCTTGAGTGTGGCCACACATTTCATCAACACTATTCTACGAGGGGCCCAAGCCAACATCTCTCTTACGAGGGACAAATCCCATCTTGACTTATCATTCTTCCCTACAGGAATCCCGTAATGCCAACATAGTCCTTATTGCTACCCGGTTAAGGATAACTTTAGACTACATCTAACAATACGTTCATCAAGTGGAAGACAATGATAATCTCAGGTCTAAGGATTCTAATGACACTATTATTTTGAGATTTAATTATGACATTTGACCATGACATAAATCTCAAGCGGGTCAAGTCCAGTCACTTGTTCTCTAACAAGTACCCATAAATCTAATGTGCATCTCTATGCAAATAATCATCATATGATTATCCATTAGCATTTATACAAGTTATTTACAAGTTTGTAATGTGCATCTCTATGCATATGATCATTCTTATGATCATCCATTACCAACTTACATTAAATAACTAGGGACACAGATTAATATAATAAACATGCAAAACATATATTAATCAAAATAAAATTTCTCTTTTATTAATGATAAAGACGATACATAAAGGTTTATAGAAACTATAAGCCTAGGGCACAATCACTAACAGCTCCCACTTGCACTAGGCCCAATCTCCCATGTATCGTATACCCATGGACCTAACATGACCATCATGCTTCGCTTGTGCTAGCGGCTTTGTAAGTGGATCGCTAATGTTGTCGTCGGTTGATACTCTGCATATCTTGACATCTCCTCTTTCTATGATTTCTCGAATCACATGGAAACGTCTAAGAATGTGTTTGGATCTTTGGTGTGACCTTGGTTCCTTTGCTTGTGCAATGGCACCATTGTTGTCACAAGAAAGCTCTATCTGATTAGTGATGCTTGGAACAATTTCCAAATCACTAACGAACTTCTTGATCCAAATCGCCTCTTTAGGCTTTGCGTCGGATCTTTGCTATGTACTCGGCTTCAGTTGTAGAATCAGCTGTGGTACTTTGCTTGGAACTCTTCCAACAAACCGCACCTCCGTTAAGCATAAACACAAACCCCGATTGCGACTTAAAGTCATCTTTGTCGGTTTGGAAGCTAGCATCCGTGTAGCCTTTTACAACAAGATCTTCTTCCATTCCTCCAAAAACCAAGAACTCATCCTTACTTCTTCGTAAGTACTTTAGGATGGTCTTGATGCTATCCAATGGCTTTCTCCCGGATTAGATTGGTATCGACTCGTGGTGCTCAAAGCATACGAGACATCCGGTCTAGTGCATATCATGGCGTACATGATGGATCCTATTGCCGAAGCATACGGAATCGCAGTCATTCTCTTTTGCTCATCAATAGTCTTAGGACATTGATTCTTGCTAAGAGTTACGCCATGACCTCTTGGCAAGTTCCCTCTCTTAGAATTTTCCATCTTGAATCTTCTAAGGACCTTGTCAATATATGTACTTTGACTCAAACCAATCATCCTTCTAGATCTATCTCTATAGATCTTAATGCCAAGAATATAAGAGGCTTCACCCATATCTTTCATTGAAAAACACTTGCCTAACCAAGACTTGACGGTGGAAGTGCGGGAATATCATTTCCAATGATTAAGATATCATCGACATACGAGTATTAGAAAAAGCACTTTGCTCCCATGATTTTCTTGTATACACAAGGTTCATCTTCGTTTTTGATGAAACCAAACTCTTTGACCGATTCATCAAAACGTAGATTCCAACTCCTAGAAGCTTGCTTTAATCCATATATGGACCTTTGCAACTTGCACACTTTATTAGAATTCTTTGGATCGACAAAACCTTCGGGTTGTATCATATACACATCCTCAAGTAACTTCCCATTTAGGAAAATTTGTTTTGACATCCATTTGCCATATCTCATAGTCATAATATGCGGCTATGGCAATCAGAATTCTAATAGACTTAAGCATTGCAACGAGGCGAAAAGGTTTCATCATAGTCTATACCATGAGTGCCTATATCCCTTTGCTACAAGCCTAGCTTTGTAAGTGTGCACCTTCCCATCCATGTCGGTCTTTTTCTTGAAGACCCACTTGCACCCTATGGTTTTTACACCTTCGGGTGGATCAATCAAGTTCCAAACTTGATTATCATCCATGGATTGGATTTCGGACTTCATGGCTCCAAGCCATTTTTCCGAATCCGGAGCGGACATCGCCTCTTGATAGGAAGTTGGTTCGTCATTCTCAATGACTTCCACTTCATTACTTTCCGATACAAGAAATCCATATCTCTCGGGCTCGGATCGTAACCTATCAGATCGACGACGGACTTGAGTATCTTGAACCGGTTCCACAACTCCTTGTGAACTTGGTTCCGTCTCTACTCTTGGCTCAAATGTTGTCTTCGGGTTCTTGAACTTCTTCAAGATCAATTTTACTCCCACTAGTTCCCTTATTGAGAAAGCTGTTTCTCAAGGAAGGTACCATATTGAGCAACAAACACTTTGTTCTCGGTGCGGTTGTAAAATTGATATCCTTTTGTTTCTTTAGGATAACCCACGAAGACACATTTGTCGATTTTGGTTCTAGCTTATCGGAGACAAGTCTCTTCACATAAGCATCGCAACCCCAAATCTTCATGAAAGAAATATTCGGTTTCTTTCCCCACCACATCTCATATGGTGATTTAGGAGCCGATTTAGTAGGAACTCTGTTTAGTGTGAAAGGCTGCAGTCTCTAATGCATGTCCCCAAAAGGATATAGGAAGGTCAACTTGACTCATCATCGATCGAACCATGTCCAACAAGGTTCTATTTCTCCTCTCCGACACCCCATTCCATTATGGTGTCGCAGGTGGAGATAACTCGAAACGATTCCACGAGTTTTGAGATGATAGTCAAATTCTTGGCTCAAATATTCGCCACCTCGATCGGATCGAAGTGCTTTAATCGTCTTGCCAAGTTGATTTTGTACTTCATTTTGAAATATTCGAAATATCTCAAACGCTTCACTTTTGTGCTTCATCAGATAGACGTAGCCATATCTTGATAAGTCATCGGTGAACGTAATGAAGTACCGAAATCCGCCTCTAGCAATCTTTGCTCATTGGTCCACATACATCGGTATGTACTAGACCCAATAAGTCACTAGCCCTTTCACTACTCTTAGTGTAAGGTGGTTTAGTCATTTTTCCCAATAAACAAGATTCGCAAACATCATATGATTCATAATCACATGAGTCTAAGTATCCATCTTTATGGAGTTTAGAAATGCGTTTCTCATTTATGTGACCAAGCCGGCAATGCCACATGAATGTGTTGTTCACATCATTTGGTTTGGATTTCTTACTCACATTATAAATATTTTCAATATTACTTTCTTTCTCAACATTTAGGACATAAAGGCCATTAAATGAGTTTGCAATACCATAAAGCATATCATTTAAATAGATAGATAACTTATTATTCGCAATAATAAAGTTAAATCCTTCTTTGTCCAAATAAGAAACTGAAATAATATTTCTACTCAAATCCGGAACATAATAACAATTGTTCAAAACAAGTATTAGTCCACTAGGTAAAGTGACTTCATAAGTCCCTACGGCTAATGCAGCAACACTTGCTCCATTCCCTACACGTAGGTCTACTTCACCTTGTTTGAGTAGCCTTCTATCTTTTAGTCCTTGCACATTTAGACAAATGTGGGATCCACATCCAGTATCACATACCCAAGAACTAGAAGTAGAAAGGAAAATATCTATAACATAGATACTTGAATCAGTAGCAATCATATTGCCCTTTTTCATACCTTCCTTATTAACCTTGCAGTTTTGCTTCCAATGATCAATCTCATTGTCATGGAAGTAAACCGCATCCTTTTGAGATTTTTTTAGTTTAGCCTTAGTGGCAATGGCAACCTTTGCCTTAGGCTTAGCAACACTTGCTTTACCTTTGCCCTTTTCAATGACGGATCGCAGTGACAGAGTTTTGTTTAATGCCATTTGATCTACAATAAGATATGCAACATATGAACACATATAAGTATCCAACACATTTATCATTTGACAAATATAGTATTTCACAAATACTCCCACTAAATTATACACCTTCAAATACAAGCATGTATTATATAATTACAATGGGCTAAGATCCATATTTCACTTCAATTTTGGTTTAACTGAGTCAATGCCCAAAATTAAGTTATTTAGGTAGATAACATTTATCAATCACATCATATGTGACTCTTAGATCCTTTATGAGATTTTAGACATCATATGTCAAAACATGTTTTAATCTCATCTTATGCCTTGGGTCAAAACTCTTTTGAAAGCACCAATTAAGTCTAACCAATTTCAAACGTATGAGATACTTAGAACGATGCACCCAGGCGAGTCGAAACTACATCAACCCTTATCTCATCTTGCTCCATACTAGAATAGAATGATGTACCCAACTGAGTCGAAACTACATCAACCTATCCCAATACTTCTCAAGTGTTTTACTTTCGGGGTGGCATAAAACTTAAACATTAAATGAAGGTTCTTTAAAAAATAGATTATAAGCATATCAACAAAGATAATTGTAAAGTACACCAGGTAAGTTCCCAGGAAACTGGTGAGCCACAAGGACTACTTAAGTACCCAATCCTTAGACAGAACTCTCCTAGACATGTACAACTACAATATCAGTTTGATTGCAACATAATTCTACTTTGTAAAAGGCGACTTGTTTCATAAACAATCAGACACTAACTTGTTTCTCATAAACAATTAGTAAACCATAATTCAATGTTCAAAACATTCTAGAATTATAACAGTTCTTCATGCAATGCAATAATTAATAAAACACTTTTTTTTTTTTTTTAAACAATTAAGCAAGCATAAGAACACAAAATAATCATGCAACGCAACAATTAAATAAACATCTTTTAATTAATTAAGCAAGCATAAGAACATATAATAATCATGCAACGCAACAATTAAATAAACATCTTTTAATTAATTAAGCAAGCATGAGACCATATAATAATCATGCAACGCAACAATTAAATAAACATCTTTTAATTAATTAAGCAAGCATGAGAACATATAATAATCATGCAACGCAACAATTAAATAAACATCTTTTAATTAATTAAGCAGACATAATTATTATACAATTCTAGCATAGATTTATAAACAGATTTGTTTCTCATAAACAATCAGATTCCTTCAAATTTTGCGTAAACTGACTTGTTTCTCATAAACAATCGAGAAAACCAAAATTTAATGTTTCAACCAAACATTTAGGAATTCTCAATTCAATGTTTCAACTAAACATCTAATAAAATTCTTAACACTTAAGAACAAATAATTCATGCATCGCAATAATTAATAAAAATACATTTAAATTAATTAAGCATGCATAAATAATGAATTAATCTAGTATAGACCTATAAACTTAATTTCCAGAAATTTATAGCATCCAGATTAAGACATAAAACATCTCGATTATTAACATAATCATAGATTAGCGAAAAATTTAAACAAGCGATCTGCCCAGATCGGCTTATTATGTCGCGTGACATAATCGGCCGGTGGCTAGTTATGTCACGCGACATACCTGGCCAGATAACCCGATTTCCTCAAGTGGCCTATTATGTCGCACGACATAGGTGGCCGATTCGCGAGATTTCCAGATTTCAATCAATTCGGATTATATGCAATTAAATCCTATAAACAACCTTTTAACAGATTTAATTCAACATAATCAGAAACCGATTTAACATAGATTAGCAAATTGTTTCACATAAACAATTAAATCTAATTCATACAAGGCAAGCCTAGAACATTTATAAACAATTTATAACGACTTTCTAGCATGCCAATTCGAATCTAACCATACGAACGGGGCTCTGATACCACTGATGGGTTTCAAGGATCCATGCGCAGCGGAATTTTAGCATTAATAACTTAAAACCCATGAGCCTAGGATCCGTTCTATACGATTAAATTGAATTCCTACGAGATAGATTTACCAACCTTAATCGCTTTCCGGTTTTGATCTATCGAACGTATAATTATGTGATTCGTAATCACAAACTTTGATCTTCAAATCTTCGAATCTTCAACTCCTTTGGATCTTCAGATTTGAACTCTAGGCCTTTGATTTGTTTGAACAAATTAAGACCCTCTTTTGGTAATCCACACAAATATGAATGTCGAGAACGATTCTCGGATTGGGAATTGCTAGATTCCAAAAACTTATGGAAGAATATTGAGAGGACTTTTGATTGTGATTTTTATTGAAAAATTTCGGTGGCTTTTAGGGTTGATGACCCTCTCATATTTATACTACAATAGCATAAATATGTTTCCTAATCAAATTAGGAGAACAGTGTCACCCACGCTGGTGGCTCAATATGTCGCGCGGTATACTTAGCGCGGCTAAGTATGTCGCACGACAAAGGTAGCCAGTTTCGAGAGACTCTCAATCATTCTTCCTCTAGTTTCAATCAAAACATTCTAAGTGTGTGTGACCCGATAGGATTGTATTATGTTGGCAATGAGTCCGATCACATCGATCCTCATAAGACATAAGCGGACTCTAGCAAGCCATTATGTCTACCCAAATAATACAACATAAGAGTTCATGCTTCCATAATAGTAATAGTTTCACAATCCCTTTGTCACACGATGTCATATTGAACATAAGTCATGGTTATTGTCAACTTACATTGTTCAATGCTTTCTCGATTCCGAATATGTTGATCAACCAAGTATCCATGATCTCTATCATGTTCCTTGAGTGTGGCCACACATTTCATCAACACTATTCTACGAGGGCCCAAGCCAACATCTCTCTTACGAGGGACAAATCCCATCTTGACTTATCATTCTTCCCTACGGGAATCCCGTAATGCCAACATAGTCCTTATTGCTACCCGGTTAAGGATAACTTTAGACTACATCTAACAATACGTTCATCAAGTGGAAGACAATGATAATCTCAGGTCTAAGGATTCTAATGACACTATTATTTTGAGATTTAATTATGACATTTGACCATGACATAAATCTCAAGCGGGTCAAGTCCAGTCACTTGTTCTCTAACAAGTACCCATAAATCTAATGTGCATCTCTATGCAAATAATCATCATATGATTATCCATTAGCATTTATACAAGTTATTTACAAGTTTGTAATGTGCATCTCTATGCATATGATCATTCTTATGATCATCCATTACCAACTTACATTAAATAACTAGGGACACAGATTAATATAATAAACATGCAAAACATATATTAATCAAAATAAAATTTCTCTTTTATTAATGATAAAGACGATACATAAAGGTTTATAGAAACTATAAGCCTAGGGCACAATCACTAACAGGCACAATCCAAAAAGAGTGATGAGTCAATCACCGATTTCTACAAGCGCTGGAATGCAAAATTGAATGAACTGTCTGAACCAATCCCGCTGCAAGATCAAAAGGACATTTTTCTATCATGTGTGAAGCCAACTCTTCGTAAAGCCATAGGTACTGGATGGTATCCCGACTTGAGGGAGATGGTTGGGATGGGAGCCCGCAGTGAAAACAGACTCTTTAACCTTACATCAAACACCAGTGTCGGCAATGACGGTGGCTTTCGGTACAGAGTAACAACTCCAGCAGCCCCGAAAACAAAGGAGACATTTATCGACAACAGTGTCAATAATCTCCTGACAAGGGACCATAATAAGCAGCAGTTTTCGCCCCGTAAACAGTATTCGTTTGATGATCTCGGAATGACTACTGAAGAGGCCTTCAATGGGTTAGTTCGAAAGGGAATGATCAAGCCACTTGACAATTACAACCCCACCAAACCCAATCTGGACTTGGATCATAGCGAGTATTGCCAATATCACCAGTATCCTGGCCACATCACCAATGACTGTGTCCCTCTAAAGAAGGTCATTCAAAAGCTTGTTGATGATGGTAAAATTGAGAAGGCTCGCCCCAACGTGGTTACCCAATCTGTTTGGTAAGACCTCAACCATTAAGCACGTTTGTCTTGACAAAGGACACGTGGCGAGCCCTGGTTGGTAAGTACAATAAAGGGCACTTTTACTGTAAAGGATGGCGTTGAAAGGACGAAGGGCAGAGGGGCAGGTGACAGTTGGTTCGACGTCATGAAGCGCGTGATGGTCGCCTGAGTGTCCATTCAATGCGACAGGGACAGGCCTGCCAACTGGTGTAATAGCTCGTACGAAATTGTGATCCACAAGTTGTTAGGAACCGAGAGTCTGGATGAGACTGCAATCCAACGCGGATTGAGGGTAACTCGGTTCTGAAGTGTCACGTCATTTAGTTCAATTTGAACCAAAACGATCTTGAGTCGGGTCTATAGAGTTTGTATTTCATAAAATCATTATCTTTAAAATATAACACTATAATCCTTCTAGTTAACTATCATTTTAAATGTTCCATTTTAAAATTCTCTTTTTATGTATAATTTTAATATATATGTTTTTTAATTTAAATTAAAATATTTTCTTATATATTACAGAAAAAATATACTAAATTTAAATACAAATCATAAATTTAGATATTTAACGGGGGGTTGAAAGATCAAATTTTATCTTGGTGTGTCATGCCGACATAAACTAAGTTAAAAGAAACAAAAAATGATTAAGAAATAACTGGCGCAATTTTCCAGTAAGACGAGGGGATAAACTATGATGGTGACACTTCAAAGAAACCCTTTTTAAATATCTTTCTCCTCTTGTTTGATTGTTTGTAACTTGGTTTCTGCGTTGACTCTTTGCAGTTGGGTTAAAAAAAAAAAATGCTAAGAAAAATTAATTTTTTGAAGATAATATTTCACCATATCATCTTCTTAATTTCCACCTATTTTGTAGCTTTTCGAATGAAATGAAAAAAAATAATTTTTTTGAGTATTCAATTTCAAACTTTTATTTTATAAATATATAATGAACTATGAAAAAAAAATTGATAAAAAAATATTTAGAAACAAAGTTTAAAAAAAAAACATTTAATGACAAAGATAGTACTCCTACTTATCCAAATATCAGGTTATCAGTCATTTGCTGAGAAGGCTGTAAAGTTTGGGCCATGAAAGTTTAAAATGCTAGACAGGCCCCACCACGGACAAGCTATTTCAAGGACCCAATTGGCTTTCCTCTCGGCCTAGATTAACATTATTGCAGGCCCAAAAGCTACTTTCTTTTTTACTACTTTTTGTAATGAATTATTATGATAACTGAGTGCGCGAGGCTCATTGGAGCTCAAATAGGCCAACGGTCATCCTTTTATTTTTGTTGATATTTATAGTTTTTTATTTTATACTCCCTCCGTCCCGGTGAAGGTTCTAAAAATTGCTAGGCGAATGCTAGGCGGCGAAGTTGAATCTAGTGTCTAGGCAGGAATTAGTCAGGATTAGTCGGGACCTAGACGGGGCTTAGAGCTAGGCGTTGGAGAGGGGCCTAGCGCCTAGGCGGGGTCTTTTAGAACACTGGTCCCAGTCCATGCTTCACCATTTTGATAAAGCACGCAAATTAAGAAAGCAATATATATATTTAAAAATAATGGGAGTGAGAGAAGGATTGTGAGAAGGAAGAAGTGAGTGGATATGACAAGTGAGACTCATAATTTAAATGTGTGAGAGAGAAAAGTTAGTGGGGATAATAGAATATTAATAAATCTTTTCCATTTTAGGAAAGGTGAAGCTTCTACCGGAACACCCATTTAGATAAAAGGTGAAGCTTCAGACGAGACGGAGGGAGTATATTTCAAGGATCCAATTGGCTTTCATCCTTTTATTTTTGTTGATATTTATAGTTTTTTATTAAACCCCAAAGCCAAAATTTATGTCATTGCCATTTTATACATGATGCTGTCCAGTAATAACAATTGGGCCTGGCCCAAGTCCATTAGCGAGAGAGTAATCCGTGGGCACGACAGTGGATATGACCCAAGAAAGAGATAATATCACCGGCGACCCAAAGGGGATCATAGGGAGGCGAGATATTGAATATCCCGCTAATATCCTTAAGAAAGGGGGAAATCAGGATAGTAAAAGGCGACATATTATGAGGAATACCTGCGATAAATATTAAATGCGAGACATGATGGCAAGGCGAGATACGATAATGAGTGACCTTATCCGACGAGAGAGGGATCCTAGTCCATACTCACCAGAGGCGGCATATAAATATCTACCAAGTGGGACCCATCAGACGGTTATGCATTGGGATTGATGATCACGTGTTAAGGGTTTACTTTATGAAAGGACCAATGATATGGCGACACGTGGCAGTAGGCATGAAATGTGAGGATGTCATGTGCAAGGCACGAGGATGAGGGGTATAAATAAGATATGAAGGCTTCATTGTCAAGGTATGTCCAACTTAATACACACACAGCCACCTTCAATACTGTTTTGTTTTCCCTTTTACCAAGCCAATACTTATCCTCACACCGGAGGGGCTAACGCCGGAGCCGCCCCCGGTTTAGTTTACGTTTGATTGTGTGCAGTCCAGTCGGAGAAGAAGGAGCCGGAGTTACCAAAGTCAGACTACAACGGTGGAGTTCTTTGTTGAGGAAGTTCTGGCAACATCAATTGGTTCCGTTGGGACTCGATTCTCTTCAAGGATTAGAGTTTTATCGGCGGAAGATTGGTAACAGGGGAGTTTGTTCGAAGAATCTGGAGGGTGGATTCGTGTTGAGGACGATTCATTGGGTATTTTGAATTTTCGATTGAGTTGGCTGTGTTTGCAATTTATAAGTTGAACTTGTTGTTCTTATTGTTGTCGGAGTTGATTAGTAGTATCTTGTAATTATTGTTGGAATCGATTGGATTTTTGTGATATTTGTGGGTTGAAATAGTTGGAGTGCTTAATATCATTTGGTTGGGTTGGTATGAATTCCTGATTGCAAAAGTGTTTGCGTGAAGTTGTGGTGGATTTGAAGTTGTATGTTAATTTTTGTTCAAATCTGGGTTTGTTTGTGAGTTGTGAAAGTTTTTGTTGCTGGTGGTGGATTTTGTTCATTTGATTTGGAGTAGTTGGGATTTTCGTGTTTTTGGTGGGTGTGTGTAGTTGAAGCAATTGTTGAAGATTTTTTGGTTGGTGTTGAAAAGTTTGATTGCTGGGTTTATTGTTGTTGTTTCTGGGTTTTTGGGCAAGATCTTCAAATCTTCATAAGATTTGCAGATTTTCGTTGTTGAAGTTCATAGAGGTGATTACGTAAGTAGAAAGAATGTCAACACCAGAGAAGAATATGGTAGTGGGCCAAAAGACTGTAGCGGGAAGGAACATTGTCACTCCAATTTCTGGGTTTGGGAATATCGGTATGGGTGGAGCGAGAGATACTTCTTCCTCGCAGCAAGTAATCCCGGAAGAGGCGGAGCGAGATACTGGCGACGAGAGAGAGAGGAATGTGATGCCGCCACCACCAGAGGAGGAAATAGAGAATGAGGAAGAAAGTTTGAGGATCCATAACGCTCTGATCATGCAATTGATTGAGAACAACAAGCGACTGAGGGCGATGAAGAAGAAACCTACTCCAATCCCGCAGGGATTTTTAACGGCGACAATAGAGGGAGACAAGGGAGCAAATAAGGAGGTAATTGTAGTAAATGAGGAGCAAGAAAAGGAAGTAGAGCCTGAGAAGCCAAAAGAAGTAGAAGCGAGAATAGACGGGTCGC
This sequence comes from Adenophora triphylla var. japonica, assembly GCA_022495995.1. Taxonomy (NCBI): domain Eukaryota; kingdom Viridiplantae; phylum Streptophyta; class Magnoliopsida; order Asterales; family Campanulaceae; genus Adenophora; species Adenophora triphylla. The sequence goes on along the minus strand of JAFEMH010000135.1, from coordinate 86,577 downwards.
AAAAGCGAATTGAAGGAACACAAAAAAGAAAAGCGGGAGAGTACATGGAAAATGGAAGAAAGATCAAAGTTTATCATTGGCCACACACTTCCCAAGTGTCGTCCCTCTATTGTGAAGAAGAAGATGGTGATACTGCGTCAAATGATGCTGAAGATGGCGAGAAAGAGGTGAGAAGTTTCAAAGATTGCGAGAAACCCAGGTCGGTAGAGAAAGGGAAGGGTATTGGAGTTAGTCGTTTTGGTGAAGAGGACGTTTTCAAGAAGCAGATGGCTGAGATGGCAAGGAGATTGGCAGAGCTGGAAAGGGGTGGTGTAGTTGATAATGAGAAAGACTCCTTTGTAGCCCCATTTGCTAGATATATTCAAGAGGCCGAGACAGCTCCAGATTTTCGTTTGCCCGCTCTATCTAAATATGCAGGAGTCACCACCGCCAGAACTCACGTAGCGGGATTTGAGGTGACAATGGCGATTCTGACCAAGGACGATGCTTTGTTATGCAAGACTTTTGCTAGTACCTTGGAGCTTCAGGCTTTGGATTGGTTTGTATGAACTCGCTAACTCTATATTGGGGTACCAAGACTTTAAGAAAATTTTGGCGAGATTTGGGTCAATGGGAGCTCGGCCAGGTAGTCTTTGCAGAGCCGATTGGTATTAAGCAACAGACGGGAGAAGGTCTTGTTACTTACACCAACAGATTTTTATTAATCGCCAATCAAATTGCTGAGATTGATCCCAAATACGTTATAATGATGTATATGTCGGGTCTGCAGTCTGAATCATTCAGGAGGGAATTAAGAATGAGATTACCTGCGACTTTGAGTGAGTTGCATGAGAGGGTCAAAGCGTATTGTGGGGGCGAGGATGTAGATGAAGGAGCTTCTAACACTGGAAAGAAGAGTGTTAAGGATCGGATTGAGTATGTGAAGGAAGGAAATACCGCTCGGCCAAAGGAGGTCGAGGGAATCCCGCTGGCGGCAGAGGGGGAGGTCGCAATGGAGGTCGTAATGGAGGCCCGAATGGAGGTCGTGGAGTTAGGAGGGTTATAAGGTTTACAAGGTTGACTGCTACACCAAGTGAAATTCTGCGGGCTGTTGATTTGCCACCACCTTTTGAAATGAATGATCTTGGGAGGATTAACATGAATCAATTTTGTAATTATCATCGGGACCGGGGTCATGAGACTGACAATTGTTATAATTTGAAAAGAGTAATTCAGAAGCAGATTGATAGGGGTGAGCTGCAAGAATATGTATGGCAAGAGCCAAATGGTGCGGCTCAAGGAGGAAATGGCAATAGGAATGAAATTTTGGTAATTCACGAGCCTACAAGCATTACTTGCCTAAGTAATCAGATTATGTCGCTATCTCACACTTGTCACATTCCCGCCTATCCACCCAGTGAAGAAAGGATGATTAGTTTTTCAAGGCGAGAATTGGCTTTAACGCCAAGTCATGGATGCCAACCGATTGTAATCTCAATCGCCCCGGGGAACAGTATTTTGCATCGGGTTTTGGTAGATTCTGGAGCAAGCCGAAATATTCTCTATTATGATGCTTTTAAAAAGATGCGATATACAGAGGCCAATTTGGTGCCGTATAAAGGATTCTTGGAAGGTTTTACTAACCACACTGTGCGGGTTAAAGGAACGATTTCTTTGGCGGTAGAGATAGGAGAGGATGAGAAGGTGAGAACTCGTACTGTTGAGTTTATGGTTATTGATTTGGTGTCGCCTTATAATGCTATTGTGGGCATTCCCTTTATGCAAAGCTTTGAAATGGTGGTATCTATCCCACATCAGCGAGTCAAGTTTCCTACGGCAAGGGGGATAGCATGTTTGAAAAGTGAGGTGAAGGAAGTTATTCAAAAGAAGATTGAAATGCAAACAGCGACGAGCAAGCACAAGTTCACTTTCTCTTGCTTTGACTGTGCGGGATGCGAGAATAAATATGATCACCGACTTAGGGGGATGTGAGAGTTGGGAGGAGACAGAAAGTATGAAGAATAAGTCGGCAATCATAATTATTGAGGAAAGAGCTGAGGATGAAGTTATGAAAGAAAGAAGTGATGAGCGAGATGTGGAGATAGAAATGATGCAGGAAAAGTCAGAAAAGAATTTGATGGCTTTGATGGTGATGCAAGCGGAGATGGCTTGGTCTAGATCCACCGAATTTGTCAAGATGAAAGAGCCCCATATTGAAGAGATAGTGGATTCGGAGAGTGAGGAATGTGATGAAGAAATCATGATGGACACCCTGGGGAGTATGTCGCATGACGGGAAAGAAAAAGTGGAGAGTAGCGGTAGCAGGATGAAGAAAAATGTCGATCGAAAGAAGGCGACTGAAATTGAAGTAGACACATTGCAAATGCGGGATGAGCCTGATATTCAGGCGGCAGAAGAGTTGGAAGAAGTAATTGTGAATGATGAACACCCTGAGCAGAAAGTCAAAATTGGGCAACAGCTGAAAAAGGATGAGCGGAATATGCTAATTGATTTTTTGCGAGATAACATTGATGTATTTGCCTGGAGACCAGAGGATATGTGTGGAGTTGATGAAAAGGTCGCCTTACACTGTCTAAATGCTGACCCAAATGTGGAGCCTTTTAAGCAAAAGGTGAGATATTTGTCGGCAGAAAAAGAGAAAGCGGTGATTGGAGAAGTGGAGAAGTTATTAAAGGCGGGAATCATTGAAGAGATCACTTATCCAGTCTGGCTAGCTTGCCCAGTGATGGTGCTGAAGGCGAACAAGAAGTGGAGGATGTGCATAGACTTCACAGATTTGAATACGGCATGTCCCAAGGATTGTTATCCTTTGCCTAAAATTGATAGATTGGTGGATTCTATTGTTGGACACAAGGTGTTTAGCTTTATTGATGCTTACTCAGGGTATCACCAGATCAAGATGCTGGAAGAAGATAAAGCCAAAACAGCGTTCAGGACTCCCCTTGGAAATTTTTGCTATAGAATGATGCCTTTTGGTTTGAAGAACGCGGGGGCGACATACCAAAGGATGGTCAACAAGATATTTAAATCGCAAATTGGGAGGAATGTCGAAGCTTATATTGACGATATGGTGATCAAAACCAAGGGGGAGGATCATTTGGCGGATCTGGCTGAAACTTTTGAGAACTTGAGAAAGAATTCCATGAAGCTTAATCCAAGTAAGTGCACCTTTAGAGTAACGGCGGGAAAGTTTTGGGGTTTTGGTAAATCGCCGCGGGATAGAGGCAAATCTGAGAAGATCCGGGCGTTAATTGATATGAAGTCGCCTAAGACCATTCAAGAGATTCAGAGGTTAAATGGTAGGGTGATAGCTCGGGAGTATTTGTGTCGCGATCGTGGAGAAATGTTTGTCGTTCTTCAAAGTGCCGAAAGGAGATCGAAGTTTGCACAGGATGACAAGTGTGAAGAAGCTTTTCGAGAAGGTAAAGGAGTATTTGGGAAAGCCGCCCATCTTATGTAGCCCGAGAGGAAGGAGACCATTTATATGTCTATTTGGCGGCCTCGGATTTAGCATTGCGGCGGTATTGTTAAAGGAGGAGGGCGGCATGCAAAAGCCAGTGTATTATGTTTCAAAGGCATTGAGTGAAGTAGAAGCGAGATATTTTAATGCAGAAAAGTTGGCTTATGCTTTGGTAATTGCGACAAGAAAGTTGAGGGCCTATTTCCTATCCCATCCCGTTCTTGTGTTGACCAATGCACCCTTAAGGAAGATTTTACAACGGCTGACTCGGAAGGCTCCTTAAATGGTCTATTGAATTGACAGAGTTTGATATTCAATATGAGGCGAGAAAGACGATTAAGGCTCAAAGCTTTGGCGTACTTTATTCTCGAAACTTCATTCACGTATGAAAGAGAGGAGATTGAGACTCAGGAGGCCAAGAAGAGGAAGGCCAAGTCGCAGGACCCTGAGGTGGAAGAAGAGAAAGAAAGACCCGCGGGATGTTGGGAATTGTTTGTTGATGGGTCCTCAGCTAAGGACAAAGGCGGAGCTGGGATTTCATTAAGCTCGCCAGCAAAGGATTGCACATATGAGAAGGCCTTGAGGTTTAAATTTAACATGACAAACAACCGGGCGAGAATATGAGGCGTTGGTGGCGGGATTGGAGTTATGCCGAGATATTGGAGTAAAACAAATAGTTGCTCATTCTGATTCTCAGTTAATTGTCAACCAAGTAAAGGGTAGATACGGGGTAGTGAGCGCAGTTCTGGCAAGGTATTGTGAAATGGTAAGACAGATTTTGCGAGCTTTGATTATCGGGAGCCGGTGCAGATTGATAGAGAGAAGAATGAACGAGCCGACATGTTGAGCAAGGCCGCTTGTGACAAAATAGAGGAGTTGCCCAAGAAGGTGATGGTGGAATTTATTGAAGAGCCGGCATCTCGACAGCCGGCGATAATGGATATTGAAGTAGGCGAAAAGATTGGGTATGCGAAATGAAAGACTATTTGGAGAAGGAAGAGCTGCCTCGGGATGAAGATAAGGCAAAGATTGTTAGAAAAATGTCGCCAAGGTTTACGTACAGGATGGGATCTTATATCGCAAATCTTTTTCGCGACCGTTAATGAGATGCGTAGAGCCAGTGAAAGGTGGACAATGTTTTGTTTGAAGTACATGAGGGCGTTTGTGGAGGCCATCCAGAGCAAGAACTTTGGCTAATAAAATCATGTTTCATGGGTATTATTGGCCGACATTGAAGAAAGATGCGGAGGAGTATGTGAGGAGATGTGATCAGTGCCAGCGACATGCTAACATTCCTAGGCGTGGCGGCAGCGAGCACCCCAAATTGTAGCGGCCCGGCCTTTTGACATGTGGGATAGACCTTATAGGACCTTTCCCTAAGGCCAAAGGAGGAGCACAGATGGTGGTGGTAGCGGTTGATTATTTTACTAAGTGGACAGAGGCACGAGCTTTAACTTCTACCACCGAAGACCGAGATCATCGATTTGTAACGGAGGAAATCCTATGTCGCCGTGTGGAATGCCGCGGGCAATCATTTCGATCATGGGCCATGATTTAGAAAGAAGTTTCATGGGTTTTGCGAGAATTTGAATATCAAACATTGGCGGTCATAGTGTATAGGCCGCGGTGAACGGACAAGTAGAGGCGCCTAACAAGCAAGTCTTGGAGATTTTGTGTAAAAATTTAGAGAAGAGAGGAGGGCTTGGTTGGAAGAGTTATCCACACTTTATGGTACGTTAGAACAACGGTGAAGGGATCAATCGGCGAGACTGAGCCTTCGCATTAACTTATGGCTCGAAGCAATGGCTCCCGCCGAGATGGGTTTGCCTACCCATAGAGTAACTTATTATGACGAGATAGTGAATGGCGACGAAGGTGCTTTGAGCTAGATCTGGGTGATGAAAAGAGGCTTAGAGCAAGAATGAGGATGATTAATTACAAGCAGCGGATGAAGGCGCAACACGACAAGCGAGTAAAGAAGAGGTCATTCAGTGTAGGCGATTGGGTGTTGAGAAGCCGTGAAGTTAAAGGCGCGACAGCGGGATTTGCCAAGCTAGATCCGAAATGGGAAGGTCCCTTCCAGATTGCTAAGATCGTTCGAGAAGGGACTTATCACTTGAAAGAAGAAGGCGGCAAAGAGGTCCCGAATGCATGGAGTGTTGATCACTTAAAGAAATATTACCATTGAAGTGATAAGGGTAATTTACCTATTTTATTCCCTATTAAAGTCTTTTTCGTAGTCATTTTTGATGAATTTATGAACTTTCCAATCATGAATGAAAGCCATATGTTTTATGATTTAATAGAAGATATATATGTGGAACTTGTGTTGAATATGTTTTTAATACAATGAAAGTATGAAGTTTTATTCCTCATATATGTCTTACATGGATTAAAGTCTATAGTTATGCATGATTAAGTCGCCAATAACATGATAAAAAATCGCTTAAAGAGTAAAGTTGCCTAAAGACAACTTCACTTTTTCGATGGGAGTATATGTGTATGGTGATATCTCGCTAAGAGTAAGAAAGCAAAGAGTTTTTGATGAATTATCAAAACAATATTTGATGAATTATTGAAACAAATGTAAGACAATAAAAGTCGCCGGACTATAAGCGGTGAAAGTCGACGGACTATAAATGTAGAAAGTCGCCGGACTATAAGCGGTGAAAGTCGCCGGACTATAAGCGGTGAAAGTCGACGGACTATAAATGTAGAAAGTCGACGGACTATAAATGTAGAAAGTCGACGGACTATAAATGTTGAAAGTCGTCGGACTATAATCGATGTGAGTCAATGTAAGTTGTAAACTATGATATAAGTCAAGCTATAGATGGTGGAAAATGTAAGAGTCTATGGACTATAAAAATGAAAGTCTCTGAACTATGAATAAGGAAAAGGTTTATTTCGCATTAAGGGCATGAGCATAAGTCGCTATGAAAGATATCACTTTCTCGCTGGAAGGACAAAGAAAAGATGAGGCAAAAAGAAGGAAATTATTCTAAGTATGAAGCAAAAGAAGACCAAGAAAAGGTTAAAGTTAGCGACAATATGAGTCGCACAGTATGCTATAAGTAAAGTCGCCTAAAGACGACTTCACTTTTTCGATGGGAGTATATGTATATGGTACCTGTCATGCAAAAGAGATTTTGATGAACTATCAAAACAATGAGTGAAGAAATAAGTAAAGCAAAAAGTAAAGGGGCAAGCACAAAGGCCGCAAATGTACAATGTTCAAAAGGCACGCAGGCCCCAAAAAGAAAAGAAAGTAAATTGTTTAGACATCATGGCAAGTTATGAAAGATTGTTTGAAGAAAGCTAAAGGTTAAAGAAAAGTTAAGCTGAGACATTGGGATCATCATTTGGTACGGCTTGAGTTGAACTGGAAGTCGCGAGGGCCAGAGCTTTAGCATCATCCAAAAGCTTGTGTTTATGATCGAGTAAGTCGCCCCACAAAGCAAGGGCATTTGGGTTCTTGACAGAAGGAGCAGTCCAAGGCGATTTACCCAATAGAGCATCCTCATCAGCGAGATCTTTAAGTTCCTCAGGAGTAAAAGGAACCAAGGAGTGACCACGGCGACACACCTCGCTGAAGATGGGCTCTGAACCCCAATGGGCAAGCTTCTCGATAGTAATGGCCGGAATCTCATCAACGTCAGCTGCTGCGGCCCGCATGACCTGAAGGGAAGTTTGGTTTCCAATGTCAGAAATGTCGTCGGTCAGTTGAGCTACGTCAGCGTTGAGAGCGGTAATTTCTGCGGCTTTCCCAGTCAGCTCTTCTTTGAGCCTGGCAATCTCGTCATGCAAAGTTTGAGTGTCGGCCGCATGATTTTCTTTCAAAGCTTCATTCTCGCTCCTCAATTTGGCGGTATGCTCCTTAGCAGAGTTGAGTTCATTGGTAGCAGTGGTGAGGTCAGATTTGGTGGTGTTGAGATCAGTCAAGGTACGGTCAAGTTGATCTTGGGAAGTAGCCAGATCGGACTTTAGTTTCTCGCGCTCGTCCTCCAAGTTTTTGATGGTAGCTTCTCGCCGAGTGACCCGGCCCTTAAGAATATCTTTGTCGCGCTTCAAAATTTGGTTTGTGGCCTTTAAGCTCGCAGACTCATTATCGAGACGAGTATTTTGCTCGCTCATGCCCATGATGGAAGATCCAAGCTGAAAAAAGTAACAAAGAAAAGTTAGAAAGTAACTGAAAATAAAGGAAAAGTTAATAAAGGGAAAAAAGGAGCAACGTACCAGTGAAAAATAGAGTCCAGCCTGACAAGCGGCATGATCGGGATCCATGTGAGCGACACGCTGAACTTGAAGTTGGTCGCTAGCCCGAATCAGAGCAGAGCTGCCTAACATGCAATCTTCCGCGGTGCGGGTTTCTTCAATCAGTCCCTTTATATGGGGGACTTTAGCAATTTCCTTGCTTAGCTCAAAAAGCCCGGCAAAATCAGTAGGCTTTGAATAGTTTTCTTGGAGCCAGCTGGGTTGAGGAAGTGTGGACGAAGCATTTGGGTCGCGAGGAGTGGGAGGAGAGCTGGAAATGTTGGTAAGGTCGCAAACTTCCGTCTCGCGGGAAGGAGGAATCACAGCTTGATCAGGCTCATCATGGCGAGTTTCCAAAGAAGGAGAATTAACTGGGACAGGCTCAGATGGGGAAATCTCAACATCTTCTGGCAAAGGGGCGGCATTAGATAGTGGAATGACATTGGGAGCGACATTGATGGTAGAAGTTATTGATGTAGAGATTGGCGGGATAATAGCGTCAGTAGGTGGAGAAGTTGAGACGATGGTAGGATTAGGCGGGATGACTTCTGGTGGAGGTGGAGCGACACTTGTTGTGACAGAAGCGATTCTCTTTTGTCGCTTGGCTCGAGCAGCAGCATTAGTAGGCCTGGCCCTACTTTTGGCTGTGTTCTGGGATTTTTCCAAGGCTATTTCCTCTGTGTCTTTGCCGTCAAGAGATATGGGCAAAGGAAGATTGGCAGGAAGGGCGGCAAGAGCAGCATCACGAGCACTTGCAAGACCTTTACGTCTGTTGTCGGTTTCAAGATTGGCAGCTTGACGACTTTCCATTGATTTCGCTCTGTGATCTAGAAAAAGGAAAAAGGAGGACAAAAGTTAGAAAAACGACAATATGAATTAAATGTGAAGAAAGAGCCAAGTTTAAGAAGGAACATACAAAGAACATTATTCATGGCGGAACAAAGTGACGAGTACCACTTGCATGACTCGGCACTCGTAAGCATACTTATTCCACGTACGTCGCTCCCATCCATCAAAATGAACATGGCTAAGGGGACTCGCGGTTGAACGCGGGGCAAGTTGTCAGCAATGCCCACTTGGTTGAGTAATCCTCTATCTCGTAAAATGCCCCTCCAAGAAATGAGAGGTTGGGGAGCACTAGCGGAGAATTTTCGGGACGAGTGGCTAAGGAGCGAATGGCGGCAATAAGGGTATTATCTCCGGCCCACGGGCGCGAGCTTTGAATCAATTTGGGGATTTATAGGGTATAAATCGGCGGGGTGAGACCACCCCACGCGAGAAACAATGAAAAGGGGATCGTCCATCCGATCATGAACTTTTGTGGGAAGGGGAGTAAGGACTTTGGGACCTCTTTGGTATTGCGAGAGAAAGGCGGGTTTCAACTACCTCATCTTCAAGTTGGGTTGGTTTGTTTGTAGCCCTTGAATAGAGTAAGCAAGGCAGTAATAGAGGGCTCTTTACGAAGAGAGCGACAAATGACAATAAAAGAAGTAATGATTCTAAGGGCATTGGGATGAATTTCAGTGATCAGGGCTTGGGCTTTGAATAAGACTTCGCAAAGGAAAGGATCAAGAGGAATTCTAAGTCCTGCTTTGAGCTGGGAAGGGAAAACTACTATACCATCACGCATTTCTCTCAAATGAGCGAGAGATAGGTCGCCTTGATAGTCTGAAATTTGGTAAATAGAGCTATCTATGTGGTATGTTACGTTGCCAATACGTAATGGGATTGGGAATAAGGGAACTGTTATCTGGTGCGAGTGATGATCCCGCCTCGGCATGGGCGGGATTGGTAAAGAGGGTACCTTCAGGCAAGCGGAGATTTTGAACTCTTGAAGAAGAGGGATTGCTGTGAGCCGCCGCGGGAGAAGAAGCCGTTCTATCAGACATCTCGCAGGATTCACTGGAAGAAGAAGAAGAAAGGACTGATTTATAATGCATCCTACGTTTGGAAAAAGGATCAGCGACACAATGGGATTCAGATGAGTCGCTTAAATTGGGTTCATATTTGTCCTTAATAAATCGAACTAATTCTGTGTGTGAAGTAAAAATACGGGACATAAAATTTGAAGGGGGAAGAAAGAAGCGGCCTTGGATTTCGAGAGAATCGATTATCGAAGGATCCACCCAATTCTCAACGAGTAGCCTAATAATGTCGGCCTTGGGCAATCTCGCCCAAGTGGTTCGCAGACGTCTATATAGACCGCCTGAAACCTGGCATAAACCGTATCTAACCCGCCTAGCACAAGTTTTATATCTAGCCATGAAGGGTAATTTAGGAAAAATTTTATGGGGTGAAGGAATAACAAGATTCAAATACTTGGGACAAAAATATGGAAATCAAAACTAAGGGTTTAAAGAATATGAAGGGTTTCGAAAAAATTACCTGACGATGAGTAAAATCTGGGTCGGGAAAGATGAAGATGCACCGGAAAAGATGAACAGACGCCGGAAAAGAAGGTAGAGTCTTGAGGATTGGGAAATAATGCACCAAATCACTGCCCAGTTGGTTAGAAATGAACAAAAGAAAGGTCAAGAAACAATTTTGGGGAGAAAATCGTTGAATGAACGGTGAAAATGAGAAAGAACAGTCGGAATCAAGGTTGGGGGTTCGCCGGAGTTTGTAAGAAATCAAGTGAAGATGAAGAGGAGTAAAAAAGGGAATGAAGGAAAGGATTTGGTATTTATATGAGAGAGATTTTCAAAGAAATGATTGATGTGACGTTTGGGAAAAATTTTAAAATTTTCCCTCACAATTTGGCACAATTCCCAAATGACGGCTTGATAAGATCTAAAAGGAGGCCCTGAAAGGAACACGTGTATGGATGGAGATTTCAATGATAGCTTCTTAAAGAAGGATTTTATGTGTCGCGGAATAATGAGGCATTGAATATAAAGTTTTTGGCGAGACCATAAATGAATCTCGCCATAAACTTAGGGGCTTCGATCTTTGTCCATAGATAACAATTGGGCCTGGCCCAAGTCCATTAGCGAGAGAGTAACCCGTGGGCACGACAGTGGATATGACCCAAGAAAGAGATAATATCACCGGCGACCCAAAGGGGATCATAGGGAGGCGAGATATTGAATATCCCGCTAATATCCTTAAGAAAGGGGGAAATCAGGATAGTAAAAGGCGACATATTATGAGGAATACCTGCGATAAATATTAAATGCGAGACATGATGGCAAGGCGAGATACGATAATGAGTGACCTTATCCGACGAGAGAGGGATCCCAGTCCATACTCACCAGAGGCGGCATATAAATATCTACCAAGTGGGACCCATCAGACGGTTATGCATTGGGATTGATGATCACGTGTTAAGGGTTTACTTTATGAAAGGACCAATGATATGGCGACACGTGGCAGTAGGCATGAAATGTGAGGATGTCATGTGCAAGGCACGAGGATGAGGGGTATAAATAAGATATGAAGGCTTCATTGTCAAGGTATGTCCAACTTAATACACACACAGCCACCTTCAATACTGTTTTGTTTTCCCTTTTACCAAGCCAATACTTATCCTCACACCGGAGGGGCTAACGCCGGAGCCGCCCCCGGTTTAGTTTACGTTTGATTGTGTGCAGTCCAGTCGGAGAAGAAGGAGCCGGAGTTACCAAAGTCAGACTACAACGGTGGAGTTGCTGTTGAGGAAGTTCCTGGCAACATCAATACAAAATAAGTAATCAATGAGGAGCATGTAAAAAAAAAAAAGTCCAAAGATGAACAAAAGAGAATGTTTTGTGATGGGCACGTTGAACTCTAAAGAGAACGTGTTAAAGTTAACTTCAGTTTGTGAGCCCATTTTGAGTTGTGAATTCCGTGCCACAAATATGCATCGTGCCCAAATTACCAAAAGTTAAGTTGTTAGAAGTGTAATCTTGATTATACTATATTATTTTATTTTATAGCAGTTTTTGATTCATGATATTCAATTTTGGTGCATGATTTATAATATCAAAAGTCAAAAGTCACTAATTTAGATAAGAATTAGTTAAGATGAGTATTGCCCTTTCATTTTCTAGTTTATGGTCATTGTTTTTTCAAGTCTTGTAAGCCTATAAATAGACAAGTCATTTTAGTCTTAAAGTATGTCAAGAATTCAGATTTCATAGTAAAAAGTTTTTCTCCATATATTTATCCTCTTGCTCTATATTTTTATATTTTCCAACAGTGGTATCAGAGCCCACTTGGACAGCCATGAACGGTGGTACTAATGGTGGTACTAATGGTGATGGTAGTCAACCACAAATTCTATCTTGGATGAAAAAAAATTATGCTCTGGCGTATTCAAATGCTGGTACTTTTTTACTATCAAGAGACGCTTGAAGTCGTGAAAAATGGCATAGGAGTGCTCGAGGAGAATGCGAATGATGCGCAAAGACAAGCACATCAACGTGCTTACAAGAAGGATAAGAAGGTGTTATATTACATCCATCAAGGAGTTAATGATGTGGTGTTTGACAAGATTGTGGAAGCAACTACATCAAAGCAAGCATGAGATATTTTGGAAAATTCGTTCACATGAGTTGAAAAGGTGAAGAAGGTAAAACTCCAAACATTGAGGCAAAGGTATGAACTTCTTGGAATGGAGTCTTCGAAATGTATTTCAGATTATGTTAGTAAAATTCATGCTTAACAACCGAAATGAAGTCATATGGAGAAAAGATTGAAGATTTAACAATTATGGAGAAAATTTTGAGAACACTCACACCTCGATTTGAGCATGTCGTGACGGCAATTGAGGAGTCTAAAGATCTCTCCGTTATGACAATTGATAAGTTGTCAGGTTCTTTACAAGGACACGAGCAACGAATGAAGGAGAAGTCAATTTAGAAACCGGCTGAGCAAGCATTACAAGCTTCGCATGTCCACTTCCCAAATAAAGGTGGACAAGGTGAAAATACTCAAGGTTACCAAAATGGTAGCGGTTCTCGTGGAAGAGGACGAGCACGAGGACAAGACCGAGGTCGAGGACGTGGTTACTATGGTCTAGGTCGAGGTGATTATCACAACAACAACTGAGGAGGAGACAAAGAACAAAGAAATGATCGTGGAGGTGCAAATAGTCATTAAAATAATTCATTTGATTATCGAGGACGTAGTCGAGGTCAAGGAAGAGGTCATGGTCGAGGAAGGTATGATAAGTCAAATGTTAAATGTTATGAATGTCATGAATATGGTCATTATGCAACTGAGTGTAGATATAGAGATAATTTTGAAGTTGGAGAATAAGCAAGATTTGCAAGAGAAGGTAAAAATGACGATGGTCAAGTTCTTTTGATGGTAACGGCGGCGACTGAAGATCCCAATTACTACACTTGGTTCCTTGACACGGGTTGTACAAATCACATTTGTGGAAAGAAGAAGTTATTTGTTGATCTTGATGAGACGGTGAGATCAAAAGTCGAGTTTGCCGATGATAACACAATACCGGTGATGGGAAAAGGAAAAGTTCCCATACAACTGAAGAATGGATATCACAAGTACATCTCAGACGTGTTCTATGTTCCAGATATGAAGAGAAATTTGTTGAGCTCGGGGCAACTTTTGGAGAAAGAGTATGATATGCGGCTATATGACAACCAACTCACCGTGTGTTGATAGACAAGGTACACTCATTCTAAGGTCCCCTCTTTCGAAGAATATAAGTTTCGAGTCGATATTGAGTGTGATTCTTATCATTGCTTTAATGCTATTTTGAAAGATGAATCTTGATTGTGGCATTTGCGTTTTGATCACTTGAATTTTCATAGCTTGAAGCTGTTAGCCCAAAAGGAGATGGTTAGAGGTTTGCCTATAATTAATCACCCCGAACAATTGTGTGAGGGATGTATTGTTGGAAAGCAACATAGAGATCCATTTGTGGTTGGAAGAACTTGGAGAACAAGGAGGCCTCTTGAGCTTGTTCATTCGGATGTGTGCAGCCCACTTAATGTGTTGTCGAATGGGAATAATCGGTATTTTCTTACTTTCATTGATGATTTCACAAGAAAAATATGGGTTTATTTTCTTCAAAGAAAATCCGATGTTTTTACTTGTTTTAGAGAGTTTAAACCTCCTGTTGAAAAACAAAGTAACTGTTATCTTTAATGTTTACGGACTGATGGTGGTGGTGAATATACTTCTAATTAATTTGCTGAGTATTGCAAAGAAGAGGGAATAGAGCATGAAGTGACATTTCCCTACACACCACAACATAATGGAATTGCCAAGCGGAAGAACCAAACAATCTTGGACATGACGAGAAGCATGTTGAAAGCCAAGGGGATGCCGAACTCATTTTGGGCAGAAGCTGTCTCATGTACAGTTTATTTGTTGAATAGGTGCCCAACGAGAAATGTGAAAGATGTTACTCCTGAAGAAGCATGGAGCGGATTCAAACCAAGTGTGAAGCATCTCAAGGTGTTTGGTAGTATTGCATACGCCCATGTTCCAGCCAAGAGAAGAAGAAAGCTTGATGATAGAGGAGAGAATACCATCTTTGTGGGTTATAAGGGTGGTGGATACAAGTTGTTCAATCCAGTTACAAAGAAGGTGATTGTTAGTGGAGATGTGTTATTTGTCGAGGAAGACGCTTGAAATTGGGAAGTTGATGCTCGAAATGATTCTCGACGTACTTCCATTTCTATTCTTGAAGATGAAATCCCAAATGAAGTTGTTGAAGAAGAGGTGGTAGAACCAGTTTCTCCTAATCCACAAGTGCCGACACCTGAACCATTTTTGGCAAATGAAAGACCGAGAAGGAATAGGCAACCATCTACTTGGCTAGAAGGATTTGAGGTAACCCATGATGATGAGGTTAATGATGATGGAGATTTAGTGCATTTTGTCATGTTTGCAAATATTGAGCTAGTCAAGTTTGAGGAGGTTGTCCAAGATCCAAGGTGGATTCAAGCAATACAAGAGGAAATAAGAGCAATTGAGAAGAACAAGACGTGGCAACTTATTGATATTTTGAAAGAGAAGAAAGCCATTGATGTCAAGTGGGTTTTCAAGACAAAGATCAAAGCAAATGGTGAGATTGAACGGCATAAAGCACGGCTTGTTGCAAAGGGATACGAGCAAAGGCCCGGTTATGATTACCAGGAGGTATTTTCTCCAGTTGCAAGAATTGAGACCGTGAGATTGATTATTGCTTTGGCAGCACAAAAGCAATGGAACATTCATCAAATGGATGTCAAGTCAGCTTTCTTAAATGGGCCTATTGAAGAGGAAGTTTATGTGAAGCAGCCACCCGGATTTGTGAAGAAAAGAAGTGAAGATAAGGTTTATAAGTTGAAGAAGGCTCTATATGGTTTGAAGCAAGCACCGAGATCTTGTAACAAGCGTATTGATTCTTTCTTTATTGAAAATGGGTTTGAGAAATGTCCTTCCGAGCATTATATGTGAAGACAAACAGTGTTGGCAATATGTTATTTCTTTACCTTTATGTTGATGACTTGGTGTTTACGGGCAACAATAATAGCATGATTGAAGATTTCAAGAAGTCGATGATGAGCGAGTTTGAGATGACTCATCTTGGATTGATGTCATATTTTCTTGGCATTGAAGTTGATCAAAGAAATGATGGAATTTTTGTTTGTCAAAAGAGGTATGCCATAGAGATTTTGAAGAAATTCAGGATGTTTGATGTAATCCTGTGAGGACACCCATGGAAGTTGGCATAAAATTGTCCAAGGATAGTGATGATGCGAAAGTTGATCCAACATATTTCAAGTAAATTGTTGGAAGATTGAGATATCTTACTTGTACGAGGCCGGATATTGCTTATGGAGTCGGTTTGATTAGCAAATTTATGAAGTCCCCTCATCAGTCTCATCTTCAAGTTGCAAAGAGAATTTTGCGTTATCTTAAGGGAACCATTGGTCATGGTATGTTTTACTCTTCATCCAACAATGATGAGATAGTTGGATATCCGGATAGTGATTGGAGTGGAGATCCCGATGATCGTAAGAGTATTTCGGGTTATATGTTTAATTTTGGTGCAACTGCTTTCTCTTGGTCATCAAAGAAGCAGTCAATTGTGGCTCTATCTACATGTGAAGCGGAGTATGTAGCAGCAGCGACAAGTGCATGTCAAGCAAAGTGGTTAAGGAGTTTGTTAAAACAAATTCATGTTCGAGTTGATGGTTCAACAAAGATTTTTGTGGACAATATTTATGCGATTGATTTGGCAAAGAATCATGTGGCGCATGGGAGGAGCAAGCATATATATACTCATTTTCATTTTCTTCGTGATCAAGTTGCAAGGAACTAGAATTCATTGGTGTATTGCAAATCCGAAGATCAAGTTGCGGACATTTTTACAAAGCCATTGAAGTTCGAAGCTTTTTTTAAATTCAAGCGGATGATAGGCATGACAACATTCGAGAATCAAGATTAAGGGAGGATGTTGAAGTTTAATCTTGATTACTCTAGATTATTCTAGAGCAGTTTTTGGTTCATGATATTTAATTTTGGTGCATGGTTCATAATACCAAAAGTCAAGAGTCACTAATCTAGATAAGAATTAGTTAAGATGAGTATTACCATTTCATTTTCTAGTTTATGTTCATTGTTTTTTCAAGTCTTGTAAGCCTATAAATAGGCAAGTCATTTTAGTCTCAAGGTGTGTCAAGAATTCAGATTTCATAATAAAAAGTTATTCTCCATATATTTGTCAAGAATTCAGATTTCATAATAAAAAGTTCTTCTTCATATATTTATTTTCTTGCTCTATCTATATTATAAATCACACCATTGTTTTGAACAGTGGTGTGAATAGTTCCATCCGCGGAAATGACCATTTTGTCCTCACTATTCACTTTCTTTCCCATTTCGCCCTTAAAAAAAAAATTATAATTTTTTTTTTTTAAATGTGGCCTTGGACACGGGCATATTTTAAAAAAAAATTAAATTAAAAAAAAAACAAAAAAACAAAAAACGTGACCTTGGACACGGGCTTAGGCTAGTATTTCTATATTTTCCAACAAAAGTATGGCTGAGTATTGAATCTAAGGAATGTATATACAGTCCTCATATTCATCTGATTATTTTGACCAAATACTATTATCATCATGTGCACTTGGAATTGTTCCGGCCATCATTTGCTAGTTGCTACAATCTTTCGGCAATAAAATTTTGACTTGTTATGTAATGACCTTACTATAAAATATAAAACATGCACTAATAATGAATGTAAAAGTAAAATAATTTTTATATTACAAATTTTTTTACATATACTATTGAATATTTTACATTACATTTATTATAAAATATTTTTACATTTACTACAAAAGATTTGACATTTCTATAATAAACTTTTACAATAGAGCGGTTCGAGCTGTTCCAAATTCATCATCATTTGTATAAAATAAAAGATTGATATAAAATCAAAATTGACTGGCATTTAAACCCTTGATTGAATTTTAAAACAACGGCATGTTGACGGACATATTCTGGAAAAATCACAGCACCAATGATTGAATTTTAAATCATAATCCCTTCGCCAAATTGTTATTTTCCTTGCCAATATATGTACAATAAATCTTTAACTTACACCCTTGTATTTCTTTATTATTACTCCCCCCGTTTCAAAAATATTGTCATACTTTAATATTAATTTTCTACTCAATTTAACTTTGATCATAATTTTATAAAAACTTAATTATTCTTTCGCGTTCGAGAGGGACCGAAACAAATATTTATTTTAATTTTCGACCAAGAACACAACGGTCCTCACGTATACTCCCTCCGTCCCACGTGAATACAAACTTATTTCCTTTTTGGTCCGTCCCACGTGAATACAAACTGCCCAAAATGGAAATAAATTTATTATTTTATATTCACCCTACCCCACCCACTCATTCTCTCTCTTCATTTCCTACAACACAATTTATTCAATCAACTCCACTCATTCTCTCTCTTCATTTTCTACCACACATTTTCATTATCTTAATAATATTTCTTAATAATTGTGCCCGGACAAATGGTTTGTAATGACGTGGGACGGAGGGAGTATATAATAGATACGTAAATAATTATAAGTATTCAATATTAATATTCCTTTCTCAATGCAGCTATACAACCACCACAATCACATGGCTACTTGCTTCATTTAGTCTCATATGAACAATATTTCTTAATAATACGCGCCTACAAATGGTTATTAGAATACGCATGGGAGGATATATAGATACGTAAATAATTATAAGTATTCAATATTAATATTCCTTTCTCAATGCAGCTATACAACCACCACAATCACATGGCTACTTGCTTCATTTAGTCTCATATGAACAATATTATTGCACAATGATTTCATATGGTTCCCATTAAATTAAACTCATGTATCAAAAAACAAAAAATCACTCTTTGCACAAAATAGTTCAAGTCTCTGGGAAACTCTATAGCCTATACACCCTCCTCAACAATTACCTAAAAAAGAGACATTTCCATGTCTACTTCCTCCTTCGACGAGCGGCGGTGGGTTATTCAAATCCGTCAACACCTTGATCAAGAGGTTGAAGAAGATGCCGACATTCCCGTCTCTATTTTCAATGTCCCCAAGCTCCTCTTGGCTACGGATCCCGATTCATATCTACCACAACAAGTTGCATTAGGCCCTTATCACCACTGGCGCCCTGAGCTTTATGACATGCAAAGGTACAAGCTTTCTGCAGCAAAAAGAAGTCAACATCTCCACGGCCTTGACTTTCAACACTTGGTCAATGACATTAAAAAGCACGAGACAAGGATTCGGGGTTGCTACCACAAGTACCTTGATTTTACTGGGGAAACGTTAGCTTGGATGATGGCCGTTGATATTTGCTTTCTTCTCGAGTTTCTACGTATTTATGCTATCAACCAAGGGCGAGGATTAAGAAGAGTGACATCAAAGATGTCTCATTTGGTTGATGTTGCAGGGAGGAAATCAGCACATAATGCGATTCTTAGAGATATAGTGATGCTTGAGAATCAGATTCCGCTTTTCCTGTTGAATAAGGTGTTGAGCTTTCAATATAATTCATCGGAATCAGCTGAAAATATGTTGAAATCTATGTTATTGGGATTCTCTAAAGAGATTTCTCCGTTCAAGATAATGGAGGAATTACCAAATGTTCAAGTTGAGGACTGTGCACATGTGCTAGAGTTTTTGTATCATATTATTGTGCCCAAATCAGAGGAACTCTCAGAAAATACTGCAGCTGAGGATGAAATAACGGAGGCAAAAGAAGGCGAAGAAGAATCTTTTCAAAAGAAAAATCATGTCAAACAACTCATTAATGAGATTTGTAAGTTGGTTTCAAAATTAAACGGACGCCCGGTAAGTCTTCTCAAGAAACTAATTTTTGCAAAGCCAGTAAAACTTGTAATGAAATTGCCATGGACAGTTATCTCTAACCTTCCTGGATTCAAGCTCTTGAAAGAACCTCTGGAAAGTATGTTTTTTTCTCAAGATAAAGAAGATGAGAAGTCGGAAAATGATAAATCTAACTCGATTGGTGCCATTAGTAAACCTCCTTTGATTGAGGAAATTGCTATCCCTTCTGTTACTGAATTAGCAGATGCGGGTATATGCTTCTTACCAACTAATGGTGGGGTTTTCGACATTAGCTTTGATGAAAAATCATTTAAATTGTACCTTCCCGTCGTTAGTTTGGATGTAAGCACCGAGGTTCTTATGAGAAACTTAGTAGCATATGAAGCCTGCAACGGATCAGGACCATTGGTTCTAACTCGTTATACAGAATTAATGAGTGGGATTATTGACACGGAGGAGGATGCAAAATACCTTAGAGAAAGGGGGATTGTTTTCAACCATTTGAAGAGTGATAAAGAAGTCGCCAACTTGTGGAATGGGATGAGTAAATCAATTAAGTTGACAAAAGTGCCCTACTTAGATAAGGTGATTGAAGATGTGAATAAGCATTACCATGGAAGATGGAAGGTTAAGTGTAGGAAGTTCTTGAAAGTTTACGTTTTTGAGTCATGGAAGCTTCTTACTCTGCTTGCTACAATATTTCTCTTGTTGTTGACGACTTTGCAAGCGTTTTGCTCTGTCTATAGCTGCGTTCGTATATTTCACCTCCCAAGTAACTTTCAATAATTTTGTTTTGTTTTGATTATGTAATTGTATGATGTTTTCAAATTATTTCATGTCCCTAGTAACTTTCAGTTACTATGCTTCGTTTTTGTTATTAATCAATTCAAGTTGAATTCCTTTCTCAGTTTTACGGATGGGTCCATTTTTACTTCAATTCTTCTCCTGATGCATTTGTTACTTGTGGCTTAGGTAATTATCATTCTTGGTTATTTTACTTTTGTTGAGTTTATGAAAGTTTTGTACTTTTGTCTGTTAAGCAAAAAATTACTGAAGAAAGCAAAACTATAAACACAAAGTTGTATAATAATAATATAGCTCAATTACTGAAAGTAGACTCGTTAAATGAAACATACAAAAAGGAATAGTGAACTACTAACGTGAAACGGAGCGAGTATTTCTTAGAAGAAGTATACCGCTGCACCTTAACACAGAGGAAAACACTTGTACAGACATTAACATCAAGAAAAAAACAGCAGCTAGCAATGTCAGGTGTTGCCACGAGCTAAAAACATATAGCTTCATTATTCTTCCAAATTTAACCCTCCACTTTCCATTATAATACACGTTAACATCTTCAATCACCTTGTCTAAAAATGGAACTTTGGTTAATCTAACACACCCACTCATCCCATTCCACAAGTTAGCCACCTCTTCATCGCTCTTCAAGCGGTTTAGAATAATCCCTCTTTCTCTTAATAACTTCACGTCCTCATTTGTATCAATTATCCCATTCATTAATTCAGTATAGCGAGTAAAAATCAACGGTCCCGATGCATTGCATGCCTCATATGCTACCAAATTTCTCAAGATTACCTCTGTATTTACATCTAAACTAACAGTTGGAAGGTAAAATGTGGATGTTTCGTGATCAAAATTAATTGTTAATATGCCACCATTTGTGGATAGAAATTGAACTCCAGCTTTTGATAGATCAGTAACAGAAGGGATTGCGATTTCCTCTGCTAAGGGAGGTTTATTATTGTTGTTGTTCTCGTATTCAGGCTTCAGCTCTTCTACTGATTGAGAAAAACATAAATGTTCAACAGGTTGTTTCAAGATTCTAAACATAGGGAGGTTAGATATGATTGTCCAAGGATAATTTATAATGATTTTTACAGGTTTTGATCGTACCACTTTTTTTAGGAAACTTACCAAGCCATTGGTGATTTTTTTGAGGTCAATAGGCTTCCCCAAAGATCCTTGCTCAGTTTCTTCTCCTTCATCTTGATCCCCTGCTCCAGTTCTTTCTGACAGATCTTCCAAATTGGGGACAATAATGTGGTACAAAAAGTCCAGTAAGTGAGAGCAGCAAGTGACTTGGTCAACCCTAGGTAACTCTTCGGCCATTCTTATTGGCGAAATCGCTTTATAAAATCCTATTAACATCAAACACAATGTCTCATCAGCTAACTCTAACGAAGTGCATTGAAATTCTAACATTTTTCTCAACAGAAATAGTGGAATTTGATTTTCAAGCATTACCATGTCTCTAAGAATGGAATTATGGGCTGATTTTCTCCCTGCAACATCAACCAAATGTGACATTCTTGATGTTACAAATCCTCTTTGTACCTTTCCTTCTTTGATAGCAAAAACTTCAAGGAACTCGAGCAAAAAAGACATATCAAGTGCCATGATCCAAGCTAGTGTCTCCCCATTAAAATCTAGGTACTTATGGTAGCAAGCTCGAACCCTTACCTCAAGCATTGCCAACTGATCAATCAGATGTTGAAACTTAATAACTCGACCTTGGAGTTGTTTTTGAATTCTTTTTGCAGCAGAGAGTTTATATCTTTCCATCTCGTAAAGCTCAGGTCGCCAATGATGGTAAGGGCCTAATGCAACTTGCTGGGGTATATAACATTCTGGTTTGCCAGACATCAGGCTTTTGGGGACATTGAAGACACTGACAGGAATTTTAGTATCTTCTTCTTCTAGCTCTAATTCATCTATGGTTCGACGGACTTGGATGACCCATCTATCCTCGTCAAAGGCTGAGTTCAAGTTTGAGCTCATGGTGTCATGAAGATCAAATGACAAGTCTCTCCTTCCCAGAAATACTCTTTCCATGGTGTGGGGGTTTCAAGTTGATTAAGTAATGGAGTTACAAGGAGGAATTGAATATGCTTATGTGGAGAACCTATATGTTTTGGAGTTATAATAGCCAACTTCAGATACGTTTCTAATGTTTGTAGTTAATGTTCATTAATTACATGCATTGTTTCTCTTACATTAATTATCCAAAATACTAATGGTAGATTTAGTGTGCCAAGGGCCGGAATCTGGAAAGCAATCATATCATCAAATTTGAGACTCTTGGTGAGGAACAAATATTGGAAACGTTCAGCAGGCATGACCAAAAATTTCATGGTTTCATGGGATAAAACAGATAATACCACAACAAAAATGAAAAGGAAAGTTATTTATGACTTGCCTCACAGATGTAAGATTCCCCTTTCTTGTATAACAAACCTACGGAAAAAAAAAAAAAAAAGGCAAGAATTATAAATGCAGTCGAACTCAAGTCGGTGCATTATCATTTGCTTATGTATTTAGGAAACACTGTAAAGAAGAAAATAAGAAAGCAATCCTGTGCTACTGTCATTATTTCTTCTTCTTTTTTTTTAGTTACTTGAATATCAAAACTAGTCATAAAAAGAGAATGAGGTTTTGGGATGCAAGAGTAACCTTGTCATTGTCAGTTAAAAGAACTCCTGTAATATCTCGTTTCATAATTCCTCCGCTTCAATTACATGCTTATATTCGCACAATGCATCAGTAAGATTCGAAAAAGAAGCTTCATCTTTCAAATCAAACTCTGCCATTTCATATCGCAAATTAATAGCTTCATTAACAAGGTGGGCTGACACGTAACGCCTAAACATTACCCAGAATGTCACGTGATCAAGTGACGAAAAAAGTACTTTCACGCATAGCATCGAACAGTTGGCGTGCAATATTATACTCAAAAAAATGCCAAGAATGTCAATCATGCGATTATAGGTTTCGGTACTGTGTTCAAACCCGCATTCGGTTTCGAACCAGTTGAAGAATTAGAGTGCCAGATTCCAATCGTTGGTGTTGCAAGTGAGTGTTCCAAGGACGGAGATTTGGTTAATGAAGGGGTCACAAATTGCATAGTTTGATGGTGATTTGTGATCAGCAAAGGAGACGGGTGGTGGTGGTGGTGGTGGGTTTGGAGGAGGAGATGGACGGAATGAGAGAAAGTGAAGGAGAACCTGGATATGAAACTGGGGAGAACGGCGTACTAAACGGAAAGGGTGCCGACGAGATGATTGAAATTGGAGAATTGTTATATAAACCCGTAAAATTGTTGAGTAAACCCGTAAGTTGGAAACTTCAAAAATGCCATAGAGTGAAATGACAAAATTATCCCTAAATCTATTACCTCATCCACTAATGTTGAATAAACCCGTAAATTTACTAATGTTGAATAAACCCGTAAATTTGTTGAGTAAACCCGTATACCCCCTCGCTCCCTCCCTCGTAAATTTTCACCACCTTCCCCCTCTCTTCCTTATCAATTTTAACCTTTTTACTTAATCACTTCTACTTTATTTTTTTACATCAAAAAAAATTACTTTCCTTTCCTTCCTCTTCCTCTCACCATCATTTATCTCCAAAAAAAAAAAAACATACACATTTGTTTCAAGACAAGAGATTCAGCAGGCTCATCATGGATGCTCTACCATCGAATGTTAATGTAAGTTTTCTAACCATTTAAATTTGTTAAAAATGTCATTTCTGTTTCGTAGCTCAAATTCGGCCAGTAGTGACCGAAAATCTGTTCAGGTTCGGCCACGCCCGGCCGAAATTCAGTAATGGTTCGGCCACACCCGGCCGAAAATTTAAAATTTTTCGGCTCTGGTTTGCCGAATCTGGGTTGTTTTTCGGTCAGTAACGGCCGAATTTTTGAAATATTTCGGCCACACCCAGCCGAACCATCGAAGAAAATTCGACCACCACTGGCCGAACCTTTGTTTTTCTACTTACACCTCCCTTATTGTTTTATTGAATTGTTGCAGTATTCCCTGGGTGACAACAACTATGTCTCGGTTGATTTTGAAAGCGTTTTGCGAGACTACACCCCAGAATTCACAACACCCTTGTTTTTTCGAGACCAAAAAATAATGTTTGAATGGGTGCGTAAAAAGGGGGAAGAGCATGGATTTGTCATCGTAGTCGGTCGGTCGGATAGCGGGAGCCATGTGATCGCTGGGGGACATACAAGGAAAAACCAATCTCTCTGTCCTCTCAAGAATCTGTCAACCATGAACAATTGGGGAAAAAAAAAGAAAAATAGAGAGAGAGGAACAAAAAAATGCGGTTGTAAGTTTCAATTGAACGCCAGACAAGTCACGGTTGATGGTGAATGGCAACTAAAAGTGGTTTGTGGCTTTCACAATCATCCGATTTGCGAATCCATGGTGGGTCCCTCTTATGTCGGTAGATTACTGAAATCAGAGGAGGAGTACGTGATAGAAATGTCACATGCAAATAGCCAGCCGAAGGATATTTTACATGGATTAAAAGAGAAATTTCCGTAAAACAAGTCCATAATACGGACTATTTATAATGCGCGAGTGAAGAACAGGGCAACTGAGCGTGCGGGTCGTTCTCAAATCCAACAGCTCATGTTTAAATTGACCGATCATGCTTATCACTTCGAATATCGGCAATGCGAGAATACAAATGTCATTAAGGAGATACTCTTTGCTCATCCGAAAAGCATTGAATTGATGAAGGCATTTCCATACGTCTTGTTCATGGATTGCACTTACAAGACAAATAGGTACAACTTACCTTTGCTTGAGATTGTGGGCGTGACTTCAACCAAAATGACCTTCTTAATTGCTGCTGTATACCTAGAGGCTAAGAAAGAAGGAAACTACACGTGGGCATGCGAAGTGTTGAAATCTTTGATGGATCAATCATGTCTTCCTAATGTTATCGTGACCGATAGGGAGATTGCCTTCATGAATGCAATTCGTGAGACGTTCCCAACGACAACTCATTTGCTCTGTCGATGGCATATCAACAGGAATATTCTAGCAAAATGCAAGAAAATGTTTGATATGCAAGAGATTTGGGAGGCATTCATTCTTCATTGGAATGTAATGGTCAAAGCTGATACAAAGGCATCATTTGATGACTATTTACGGCGATTATCAGAAGATTTCAGTCAATATCCCGATGCGGTCAATTATGTCCTGAACCAGTGGATTGTACCTTACAAAGAAAGATTTGTCTCGTGTTGGACAAACCATGTTATGCACTTTGACAACTTGACTACAAACAGGTATATCGGGGAAACTTTATGTTTCTGTCATATGTTTTGATGTTTTGTTAATTATATGCTAATAAATTGCGTAACCTATGTTAGGGTGGAGAGTCAATATGCCTTATTGAAGAAACAACTTGGATCGAGCCAGGGAGCATTTGAGACATGTTGGAAACAAATTCATAAACTCATCGAATGCTCCCATATTGCAATCATTGCCTCATTTGAGAAAAGCAGGACTGTGGTTCAACACAAATTCAAGTCATCGCTATAGAGTGAGGTTAGAGGCATGGTGTCTATAAATGCATTGGATTTGATTTTCAACTCATTGGATTCTCTATATGATGGTAGCCGAGATCCATTGTTGTGTGGGTGTGCGGTGAGATCGGCATGCAGACTCCCTTGTCCACATGAGCTTGCACAGTTCATGCAATTCAACTCGCTCATCCAACTTGATAAAGTTCATGCATTTTGGCGTAAGCTAGATACCCTACCGATCATGAGTTACGATGATGATATTGAAGAAGAGATTCGAAATCGGTACAATGAGATTCGCAATACTCTTGATTTAAGATTTGAGGCAGCTCCACGAACCGGAAAGAATTTGATTGTTCGGAGATTGACCGAGATTTGTCATCCTGCAACAACAATGCCCAATGAACCTGCAGTTAAAACAAATAATAAGGGTCGTCCTAAAGCAAAGAATGCTAAGTTTCTCAAATTCACGAAGCGGGATCCTAGCGCATTTGAGTACGTGGAGGCCATACCCGACCAAGTGTTATTGAACACTGTGAATACCCCGTCCCGATGCAACGGGCATTCGGAAGTTTAAAATAAATAATAGTGGAAAGTCGAACCGAAATGGGATATTCATTAAGTGACACTCGCTTTCAACCATATTAAAAATATTAGTTTAATTTTATGATAGTCGCCACGCCGCTTTGATATAGCCTAAAGCATTGAAAAAAGGCTAAACATGTGATTGGGTTCGGGGTCAAGTTACAACAGAAGAAGAAACGTTATCACTCCTATTGCCCGACGGATCGGTCTTTCTAGCATGTGGGGTGTTGGTTGTGTGCGGTGTTTGCAGGAATAGATAGAAGAAGCGGGATCATGCATAAGGAGGAGGGGAGAGAAAGAATTAATTGATGATCACACCCTAGAACCTTTGATTTAGGCCCTCGAAAGGTGCACTAATCAATGTTCATCCTTGGGGAATTGTTGATCATGGGATTATTATTACTAAGGTGGAAGGAAAGAAATAGTTCCTAGATCCATCGAGTTTCTCGGGTGAAACCTTAGATCATCCTTGGCTATGCATACTTAAATATATTAAAATAGTCCTAAATCTAGCATATAGACACAATTAAAACATATTAAACATGCAAATAAATCATTTAGTATGGCAATAATAATAAAGAACGGAATAAAAGACTTATCAATTGTGGCAAGGCTTTGGGGGTCGAATCTAGCAAGATTCGAAGAATGTTGGGGGATATGTGGAACGGAAAATTCAAGTTTAGTCTTGATCTTTTCCTATTGAAACCGTGTGTGTGGGATGGAACAAATCAAGTTTAGTCTAGATTTCTCCACCGAGAATGTGTGTGTTAAAAAAAGGTGAATGGGCGTACGTATTTATAGTGTTTCGGGGATGGGCTGGACCTAAAGAAAGGGTCGATCGGCCCTTCTTTGGATAAGGGTCGACCGGCACTTATTCAAGGTAAAGTCTATCCTAAATAAAGGGTCGATCGGTACTATGTGGGAAGGGTCGATCGGCACTTCTTCTCCATGCGTGGATTTCAAGCCAGCTGCTGACGGCGCGAGGAGGAAAACTTAATTGAAAGACTAATTAGGGTTTTGGTACCCTAATCAGTCTGAAACAACTCTTTTTAGGAATAAGATTTAAAATATCTTTTTTAGGATCGGGTACTAACAGTAGTGATAAGGCTAAAGTCGCACGCCTACAAATTAAATACCAAGACTATACTCGGCTACAAGAACTGCAGCTAGGACAAGTCCAGGGTCGATCCACTGAAGAACGGTTATTCGGTTGCACAATTGTCACTTGACAAGATTGGGGGTCTGTTTGAATTTAATTAAATTCCTAAAATAGAAATTAAAAACTAAGTTGTAAACAATTAACGGGAAACACTTCAGATTTGTTTCCGTCCCCGTTTATCAATTCAATATCATTGGCACAATTTCTTTCCCTTCCTCCCTATTCACTTGATTCGGGATATATTTCAATCCCTATTTCTTTCTTATTAATGGTTATAAGCAGTGACACACTCACCTATTCCCCTAATCAATACCTAAACCTAACTGACACAGTCTAGATTTACAATATTGATTGATAAAGCTTTAAGAAATTAAGATCAAGAATTTCACTATTCTTTTGCAAATAGATCAAAACCTAGTTTTACCCCCTTTTTAATTTACCACGACACGTGAATAAATCTCAAAGATGCTACTTATGAAAAATCCTAATCTTAGGGGTGTGCAGGAAAATCGAATATACCGAAAAACCGTGCCGAACCGAAAATACCGTACCGAAAATACCGAAAAACCGATTAAAATGACCTATATGGTTTTTATTTTTGAAAAAAACCGAACTTTTGATACGGTACGGTAATTGGCTTATATACCTTATATACCGAAAATAAATACCGTATCGTACCGTTCTTATTAAAATACCTAGTTTATATATATATATATATATATATATAATCTTTTTTTGGAATAAATACACTTTTATAATTACTTATAGTAATTGTTTTTCTCAATATTAAATTCAATAAAAATCTTCTCCCTATAAAAATTGTGCTCTACGCCAGACGCCAGTACGCCTCTACCCACCCTCTTCTCACGTTAGTCATTCCTAAACCCTAGCACACCTACAGCAACAACGCCGTTGCTAGTCTGCCTTGCAACGCCGGTGAGTCTTCTCTCTCTCTATTCCATTAGCTTCTGCATCTCTCTCTCTCTCTCTCTCAATTTATTTGATATGTCCAATTTTTTTCAAATTTATTCATGATCAAAAATAAATTTGGAATTTATTTGAACATTTATTTTGGGACGGATGAAATAGTATTTTTGCATTCAAGTATATACGTAAAACTTGTTTGAGCTCTGTTAAAATAATAATATGCTAACTACTATCTTTTTTCCTCCTCTCTTCCAAAGTGATATTCTGATGATGGGAGAGACATAAAAGACAACCATGGATCGAGAATGAGGGATTTTCTTTTACAGCTAGAACTATTAAATTTCTTTGGCCACCCATTTGGCTTTTTTTTTGTTCCTTCAAAATACTTGGATGGCAACTTAAATTTTGGATTAGTTATTGATTTTGATGTTATGTGTGATGCTGATTTGGTTTTGCTATCAATTTTGATCGATTGATATCATGGTATATGGTACATTTACTTGATTTAGTCAAGTTTTTTTTATGTCTTTCTATGCCACAAGAAAAACCGAAAATACACCGTACCGATGTTATACCAAACCGAACTACCGAATTACCGAACCGTGTAAAACCGAAACTGTATGGTATTAAATATAATAAACCGAAGTTCTTTGGTATGGTACGGTTTTACCCAAAAACCGTACCATACCGTACCATGCACACCCCTACCTAATCTGACACAGACTTAATATTAAACTAGCATTAAATCAATTACCGAGGAAAAGAGGGTTATCAAATCTCAAAACCCTAGAAACGATTTATCAATTAAAACAAGTAAAATTATGAATAGGGATTCAGCAATAAAGAAATCAATACCTCAATTGAATTAACAAACGGTTCGAGATTCAAATCTGAAGCAAAGGATCTAAGCTTCCATGAAAACTGCTGAAAACTCTAAGTAATAATGATAATAAAAAGTCTAACTCTAATTATGAAGTTGAAACAAGTATTTATACTTGTTCCCAAATAACAATACTAAAAACCTAAAAGGAAACTAAAAAGAAAAAGGAAAATAAAATAATAATAATAATAATAATAATAATAATAATAATAATAATAATAATAATAATAATAATAATAATAATAATAATAATAATAATAATATTAATAATAATAAATACTTCTCAAATCCAACGCCAGCACACGCCTCGGTCAAACGCGGTCAACGGCCTTTGGTCAACTCAGCCCACGTGATGTCCAGTCAATGCTCTTGGTCCACAGAATATTTGATTTCCTCTCAAAGCTTTGTTTCCCTTGGTTTGGTTGACTAACTGAATCAATATCATATTCAGTTTCCAAAAAAAAATACATACTTTCATTCCAATTTTCCACTTAATTAAATCACAACCACTCATCACCCACACGTGCCATCTTCTTTTTCCAAATTCTTCATTTTCACTTTGGTCCTCGAAATTCTGCTTCTTTGTAAATTTTATCCTTGAACTTCAGCTTCTCGCAGTTTGGTCCCTGCACTTCTGATAATAGTACTTTATCCTCCACATTAATACTTTTGCAGGGACAATACAAAATCACTCAAAATATCTCACAATTACAAAGATTTCTCACAAACTCACCTTTTCATAGTTTACTCAAAATTACATCAAAACTAAACTAAATTGCATCAAAATAATGATCAAATGTCTAGAAAATTAGGGAAATAATATATATAAAATCCACCACATCAAATTCCCCCACGCTTAGACCATTACTCGTCCCTGAGTAATATCCTAACCCCACTCTAAGCACCGGTCTAATCAGCGTAGCATGGGAGGAAAATGACCCCTAATCTCCTCTAAACCACCAATCAAAAACCAACAACTCAACAACTCAACAATTTATTCAACCAACCACTATTAACTCCTACCCTAGGCTCCAATCCTCCCTTATTATGTCTTCAACTCCGGTGATGTAAAGAATAGAAAGTGTTTCACTCACTCACCTTTTTCCTAGGTGTCGTTTCCGGTTTTCACCTAGACTCTCGATTTTTCTTTTTTTTTTTTTATTATTATTATTATTATTATTATTTTCAACACACCATCTCCTTTTGCCTAAGTGCCCTCTCGGGTTTTCACTTAGCCTTTTTTTTTTTTTTTTTTCAAAAACGAAAGCAGACATATACAACAACCAACATATACCCCACCCCCTCCCTAAATCATGCATAGTCCCCTATGCATCATAACAGTACAATATAAGAAAGACAGGGGTAGGGATACCTCTCGAAACTACTGAGGCGGCCTGAAATGGTAGTCCCAGAGACCCTGCTGACTGGAGCTACTCGCTGGGGATGGCCACCTCTGCCATCTCCCGTCATCAAACTGTGGTGCCATGCGCACCATATAATCGTGAAGCTGATCCTGACGATCCATAGTAATGGCAAACTGCATATCCATACGGGCCATCAAACGATCCACGTCACTACCACCCATACTCGCAGCCCCAGAACCAACGCCCTCAGCCTCTTCCATATAATCATCATCATCGTCCTCCTCCTCCTCTTCAACATATTCAGCTTCTTCCTCCACCTGCTCCTCAACAATTCTAACGTTCATCCCTCTTACCTCCCTCTTATTGCTTTCAAGAGAGTCTCGAGAGATGGGCCTAATTATCTTCACCTTATCACCCCCAAAACTCCACTGCACCCCCGCAGCTGTTACTAACTTGGTAATCAATGATGGATACGGAAATCCATTCCGTTTGTTTTCTCCCACATCTTGCATGTGCTCTGAAATGATATGTCCCAATAAAATCTGTCCTCCGTTGATAATCAAATGAATCAATAATGCATGGTTCCACGGAACTTTCAAATGCTGCTTTGTAGGAAGTATCCTCGAACACACAAATTTGTGAACCCCCTTCGCCACTAGATTAAACTGCGTCTCAATCACACTCTTGGGCGAACCATCCGGGTTGTTGGTCCATTGGAGATGGTTACCCTCCAACGTCCTCGCTACATCAGCAAAATATACACGCCAATCCCCATTTACTGCTTGAAAATACTCACATTCCTCCCTTTTCACTCTAGGAAGCCCGTAAAATTTATTAACATCCTCACTTCTGAATTTTATCGTCTTTCCCCTCACGAAGGAATACCCTCGATCCGTGGGGATTTTGTTCATATTCGAATAAAATTCTTTCACAACCAAACTGTTCCCCTCAACTGTCGGCTCATCACAAAAGTGTTGCCATTTTCGCATCCCAAATTTATCAGTAAGCCCAAAAGAACCAATGTTAAATTGCCTCTCCGCAATTATGGATCTATTTGTATGAAAGTAAAAATAATTTTGGGACATGTAATAATTAAACCTTGAGGAATCATGAGGATCCTCACACCGGAGACGGGTTCCGAGGGGCGGGGGAGGAGGCACACTAGACGTTCCCTCATCGTGCCTTTGTTTCTTTCGGGATTCCTTGGATTTACCTCCTCCCTTTTTCGATGGTTCGTTCGTTTTACCCATATTCAAATTCAACACAATCAATCTAAGTAACAACACCCAACTCCACAATCAAAATTGAAATCGCAACTGATAGGGGAAAAAGTTAGCTTCGAACCTTGCAATATTTCTGAAAGAATTCGCCCCGGATTGCTAAACAGGCCCGCCGAAATCTGCAAAAATTTTGCCGGAATATTCAAACACTTGCCGGAATCTGTACTCTTCGTCGGAACTCAAACAACCGCCAGAAATCTCAAAGGTTGGCGAAGAATTCGCCCTGATTGGAATAATGCTCGGTTAATCTGAAAATTTAGGGGGTGGGGTTTATGAGGGAGATTTGGCCAGATTTAATGAGGCTTGTGGTCGGAAAATAGAGAGAGTTTAGAGAGAGAGAGAGAGAGAGAGAGTTATGGAGGGATGGTGGCTGGGATTTATGGGGAAAGGAAGGGTTCGCCGGCGGTTATGGGGGGGTTGGCCGAAATTTAAGAGGTTTAGAAAGAGGGAGAGAGAGACCAGTGGGAATTGTAAAATATGAAGGGATTTGGATTTACTTCCACTTTGTATCTTGACCCGTACAACCAACCCGACCCACTCAACCTTCAATGGGTCGGTTCAATTACTGAGAACATAACGACGCCAGGCGGCTGCATATTTAGGATCGAGGCGAGCGCCACAAGAATCGAGGCTTGGGCTTGAATTTGGGCAACATGGGGCGGGTGCATGGAAGAGATCCGGGCGTGCGCCTCAATGTCTGTGATTTGCTTGGATTTTTGGCCTCAACGAGGCGGCCGCATCAGATACTTGAGGCGTGCACCTCATACTCGTCTATTTCTTTTTTTTTTTTTAACAGCGCGAGGCGGGCGCATCATGGGGTTCGAGGCGGTCGCATCCAACTCCGCAGGTTGGCTCCAAATTTCTCCAAATTTGCCCAAATGAGGCGGCCGCACAAGTGTATCGAGGCGGGCGCTTTATACTCAATTCCTGGCCTTTGTGTTTGCTTTGATGCGTACGCCTTGAGTTGTACTGAGCGGGCGCCTCAACCTTGCTCATTATTATTTTTATTTTTTTTTTAAAGAAACAGACTCAGTCTCAGGCGTTTTTGCTCTACTCCCATGCTCTTTCCTGCACAACACCACCAACAAAACCTTTAGTAGCACCGATTCCAAACAAAATAAAAATGTCAAAAAAAAATAACAACGAGAATGAAAATCCCGGGTTGCCTCCCGGTGAGCCGCCCTTCTTTACCGTCTTTAGCTAGACCAAATGCCGGGTTTAATGCCCCCGACATAGCATATGGCTCAATCATAATTAGGATCGTAGAGATCCATCATCTCCACATCCTCCACAGTAACATTGCTCCCATCAAAATAGGGCTTCAACCTTTGCCCATTTACCTTAAACTCTTGGTCTCCGGACAGATTAGCGATCACAACCGCACCATGTGGGAATACCTCCCTCACCAAATAGGGACCGGTCCACCGGGACCTCAATTTACCGGGAAACAAGCGCAAGCGGGAGTCAAATAGGAGGACTTTTTGACCAACCTTAAATTCCCTCCTTAAAATCATTTTGTCGTGCCACGCTTTTGCTCGTTCCTTGTAGGACAAATTATTTTCATAGGCCTCTCTCCGGATTTCATCAAGTTCATTCAATTGTAATTTTCTCTCCTCACCGGACCCGTCTAAGTTCATATTGAACTTTTTAATTGCCCAAAAGGCTTTGTGCTCTAATTCCACGGGTAAGTGACATGGCTTCCCAAACACCAATCGATATGGGGACATACCAATAGGTGTCTTGTAGGCCGTATGATAGGCCCATAGAGCATCCTCTAGCCTAAGACTCCAGTCTTTTCTATTCGGGTTTACAGTCTTTTCGAGGATTGATTTGATTTCCCTATTAGACACCTCGTCCTGGCCATTCGTTTGGGGATGGTAGGCGGTAGAGACCTTATGAGTGATATTATACTTTTTGACCAAGGCCTCCACCATTCTATTGCAAAAATGAGTTCCCCTATCACTAATCAAGGCCCTAGGCATCCCAAATCTAGACACAACATTACTTTTAAGAAAACTCACCACCACTTTAGAATCATCGGTGCGTGTAGGGATCGCTTCGACCCACTTAGAAACGTAGTCCACTGCAAGCAAGATGTACACAAAACCAAAAGAAATAGGGAATGGACCCATAAAGTCAATTCCCCACACATCAAAAACTTCGCAATTAATTACGATGTTTTGTGGCATCTCACTGCGGCGTCCTATATTTCCAACACGTTGACACCGGTCACAAGACTTGCAAAACGCAGTGGCATCCATAAACACTTTCGGCCAAAAGAAGCCACTATCTAACACTTTCCTAGCGGTGTTTTTGGCACCAAAGTGACCACCGCATGCATACTCATGACAGAACTTTAGGATAGAGGCCACCTCATTTTCCGGGACACATCTACGAATAACTTGGTCAGCGCAATGCTTCCACAAGTTTGGTTCGTCCCACACATAATACTTAGCCTCACTGCGGATTTTGTCTCTCTTGGATTTAGAAAATCCTTGGGGAAATTTATTAGAGACCAAAAAGTTTACTAGATCCGCATACCAAGGGAACACTTCTTTCACAGCCCACAAAGCCTCATCAGGAAACTCGCCCCTAATAGGAGCTTGCTTATAAGGCTTGTCATCCTCTCTCACCAAACGACTCAAGTGATCGGCCACAACATTTTCGGCCCCTTTCTTATCCTTGATTTCTATGTCAAACTCACTCAATAAAAGGATCCACCGAATGAGTCTCGATTTCGCCTCTTTCTTAGACATCAAATACCTAAGAGCAGCATGATCGGTGTACACAATGATTTTGGTCCCAAGCAAATAGGACCTAAACTTTTCTAATGCAAATACCACCTCTAACATCTCTTTTTCTGTAGTGTAGTAATTTCTTTGTGCCTTATTCAAAGTCATAGATGCATAATAAATCACATGAGAGGCACGATCCACTTTTTGACCCAAAACTGCCCCCACGGCATAATCACTCGCATCACACATGATCTCAAAAGGTAGAGACCAATTGGGGGCCTGAATAATAGGAGTAGATGTCAACCTACCCTTCAACTCATCAAACGCTTTCTTGCAATTATCATCAAACTTAAAATCTACCTCTTTTTGCAACAAGGTGCATAGAGGGGATGCAATTTTCGAAAAATCTTTTATGAAGTGACGATAGAACCCCGCGTGACCAAGGAACGACCGCACTTCACGCACATTTGTAGGGTAAGGAAGTGTGGAAATAACATCAATTTTTGCTTTGTCCACTTCAATACCCTTTTTCGAGACCACATGTCCCAACACAATGCCTTGCTCAACCATGAAGTGACATTTTTCAAAATTTAAAACCAAATTTGTTTCAACACATCGGTCAAGAACTAAAGCAAGGTGAGCAAGACATTGGTCGAACGAGTATCCATGGAAGTGAAGTCATCCATGAAAACCTCCATAAACTTCTCTACAAAGTCGGAGAAGATGCTCATCATACACCTTTGAAAAGTCGCAGGTGCATTACATAAACCAAAGGGCATCCTCCGATAGGCAAAGGTGCCGAAGGGGCAAGTGAAAGTGGTTTTCTCTTGGTCTTCCGGTGCAATTGGTATTTGAAAATACCCGGAATAACCATCAAGAAAACAATAGTATGCCCTTCCGGCAAGCCTTTCCAACATCTGATCAATAAATGGGAGGGGGAAGTGATCTTTCCTAGTTACCTCATTCAGCCGACGAAGATCAATACAGACACGCCATCCCGTTTGCTCCCGGGTTGGCACCAACTCGCCCTTGTGATTGATGACGACGGTGATCCCACCCCGCTTGGCTACACATTGAGTAGGACTCACCCACTCACTATCTGATATGGCATATATGATCCCCATCTGCAGCAACTTCAACACTTCCTTCTTTACCACCTCCATCATAGGTGGGTTCAACCTCCTCTGCGGTTGCCTTACCGGCTTAGCACCCTCCTCTAGCAAAATTCGGTGAGTACATAAAGAAGGACTTATGCCCTTGATGTCGGCAATAGTCCATCCAATCGCTTCTTTTCGCTCCCAGATCACATCAACTAATTTCTTTTCTTGCTCCTCCGTCAGAACACTAGAGATCACCACAGGAAGTGTCTTCCCTTCACCCAAGAAAGCATATTTCAAATTCTCGGGAAGGGGCTTCAATTCAAGAACAGGTGCCTTCTCAACAGATGGCAATGGCTTCTCCGGTGGCACCTCCAACTGTAAATGACCATAACCCGTTGGTGAGACATACATAGCATCCTCAGAAAGGCTCATCACCGCCTTTTTCATCTCATCGGAAATGTCAAACTCTAACCTGGCATACTCCAAAGCATTCTCCAACACTGACCTCATGTCATCATCTCCTCCGCACACATCAAACACCTGTTGAGCTATGGGCTCAACTACATCAATGAAGTTCACCGAGTGCACATCCTTAGGGTACTTCATGGCATCAAAAATATTGAACTCCATTTGTTGCCCATCAAACTCCATAGTCAATGACCCATTAGTGACATCCAACTTGGTACGAGCAGTCGACATGAAAGGCCTCCCTAACAGAATGGGAGCCTTAGGATCCGTATCCATCTCCAAGACATAAAAATCTGCAGGAAAAATAAGCTTACCAACCCGAACTAGAACATCCTCAATTAACCCCTTAGGGTACGCATTCGATCTGTCGGCAAGCTGTATAATCACCCGAGTATCCTGTAAAGGTCCCAACTTTAGGTTCTCAAACAACGCATAGGGCATGACGTTGATTGAAGCCCCCAAGTCAAGCATAGCCATATGCTCCGAATTAACCCCAAGAGACACCGGAATCACGAACATACCCGAATCACTACACTTTTTTGGCATCCTCTTCTGATAGACTGCAGGACACATGCTCACTAATTTTTACCTTTTTCTGACTCCGCTCCTTCTGATTCCTCTTCATAGTGCACAATTCCTTCAAGAACTTCGCATACCTTGGAACCGACTGCAGAAGATCAAGAAACGGAATGTTTACCTCAAGCCTTTTGAATGTGTCAAAGATAGCCTTATCAGGCTCCGGCTTTCTGTCCTCCCTCAGAGCATACGGAAACGGAGGAACTGGCTCATACACAGGAAATACTGGAGTAGTACTCTTCTCCTTTTCAGGAGTTTTCGTCTCAGGTGTAACCCTCTCAACCACTAACTCGGGCTCCTCTTCGACAACCACTTCCTCTAGCTTCTTCCCACTGCGCAAAGTCATTGCACTGACATTAGACTTCGGATTCGGTTCAGTTCTAGATGGTAACTTTCCCGAATCTTTAGCCTCCATTCTCCCAACCGCATCTGCCAGCTGACTCATATGCTTCTCTAAATTACTGATGCTCGATTTAGTCTCCTGCTGGAACTGCTGGAAGTTTCCATTCATGGTAGACATGCTCTGCGCTAGTGATCAGACCATGTCCTCTGTAGACGGTCCCTGCTGCTGCTGCTGTCCAACAGGTGCTCTATACTGATTGTATTGATTTCCCTGAAACTGCTGACCCTGCTGAAACCCCTGCTAATTGTTGAACGGCTGCCTGAAACCTTGTTGACCCTGTGGTGGACCATACCTAAGGTTCGGATGAACGTTATTTGCAGCGTTGTAATTGAACTGTGGTGGCCTCTGACCCTGCTGATTGAACCCTATTCCATTGACATCTACCACTTCATCAGTCTGAAGAGTAGGACAAGAATCAGTCGGGTGGGTCGCATCATTGCATATACCGCAGGGATGAGGTTGTTGACCCAAAACCAATGTCTTCAATAGGCTCTTCACATCCGCCAACTCAGTTTTCAAGTCACTCGTTGTATCACTCGATCCTGCTGCACTGACTTGTCTAACGCTAGACCTCCTTCCATGTGTCCTTGTGCTCTTGGCCAATTCCTCTATCAACTGCTCTGCATCCCTGGTAGTTTTGTTCATAATACTACCTCCACAAGCAGAATCCACCCACCGTTTGTCCTGCACAGTCAATCCCCCGTAGAAATACACAATAAGCTGCTCATCATCAAAGCCATGATACGGACAGCTTCTGCAGAGCTTGTAGAACCGGTTGTGATAGTCATATAGTGATTCATCGGACCGCTGCTCCATGTTGCTGATGTCCCTTTTCATAACGTTGATCTGATCTGGAGGGAAGAACTCATCAAGAAATACTTCCTTCAACTCTTGCCAAGAGGTAATGCTGTTGGGTGGCAGATGATAGTACCACGTATTCGCGTTATCTTTAAGAGTAAAGGAAAATGCCCTCAGTAATAACTGCTCAAGAGGCAATGCAGCCGGTCTCATGCTCTTGCAAATCTGCACAAACTGAGCAATGTGTTGATTTGGATTCTCCCCTGGTATCCCATTAAAATGGGGCAACTGGTTCAACAACCCCGGCTTCAATTCAAAAGTAACCCCAGCCGGTAACTCAGGAAACAATACTGCTTGCGGTTGCTCATTCCAGTTCGGAGCAATCCTTTGTCTCAATGTCCGAGGTGGGGGGTTGTTATTGCCTCTTCCGTTACCCCCGTTGTTCACAACCTCCGGACCATCCTCGTTCCTACCGTTATTATTATTCATCCCGCTCCGCTGCAAATTTCTCCTGTACCTGAAATATCTTTCAATTTCTGGGACAAAAGGACTAACAACTTGATTAGCAGAACGAGTATGGACCATAAAAGGTTCCACACCACAAAACAACAATAATAAAGCGCAAGTAACAGGAAACAAGAAAAAGAAAAAGAAATAGATTAAGAAAAGAATAAGAGTGCAAAAAAATAAAACCGCTCCCCGGCAACGACGCCAAAATTTGATAGGGCTAAAGTCGCACGCCTACAAATTAAATACCAAGACTATACTCGGCTACAAGAACTGCAGCTAGGACAAGTCCAAGGTCGATCCACTGAAGAACGGTTATTCGGTTGCACAATTGTCACTTGACAAGATTGGGAGTCTGTTTGATTTTAATTAAATTCCTAAAACAGAAATTAAAAACTAAGTTGTAAACAATTAACGGGAAACACTTCAAATTTGTTTCCGTCCCCGTTTATCAATTCAATATCATTGGCACAATTTCTTTCCCTTCCTCCCTATTCACTTGATCCGGGATATATTTCAATCCCTATTTCTTTCTTATTAATGGTTATAAGCAGTGACACACTCACCTATTCCCCTAATCAATACCTAAACCCAACTGACACAGTCTAGATTCACAATATTGATTGATAAAGCTTTAAGAAATTAAGATCAAGAATTTCACTATTCTTTTGCAAATAGATCAAAACCTAGTTTTATCCCCTTTTTAATTTACCACGACACGTGCATAAATCTCAAAGATGCTACTTATGAAAAATCCTAATCTGTGACACAGACTTAAGATTAAACTAGCATTAAATCAATTACCGAGGAAAAGAGGGTTATCAAATCTCAAAACCCTAGAAACGATTTATCAATTAAAACAAGTAAAACTATGAATAGGGATTCAGCAATAAAGAAATCAATACCTCAATTGAATTAACAAACGGTTCGGGATTCAAATCTGAAGCAAAGGATCTAAGTTTCCATGAAAACTGCTGAAAACTCTAAGTAATAATGATAATAAAAAGTCTAACCCTAATTATGAAGTTGAAACAAGTATTTATACTTGTTCCCAAATAACAATACTAAAAACCTAAAAGGAAACTAAAAAGAAAAAGGAAAAGAAAATAATAATAATAATAATAATAATAATAATAATAATAATAATAAATACTTCTCAAATCCAACGCCAGCACACGCCTCGGTCAAACGCGGTCAACGGCCTTTGGTCAACTCAGCCCACGTGATGTCCAGTCAATGCTCTTGGTCCACAGAATATTTGATTTCCTCTCAAAGCTTTGTTTCCCTTGGTTTGGTTGACTAACTGAATCAATATCATATTCAGTTTCCAAAAAGAAAACACATACCCCTTTCATTCCAATTTTCCACTTAATTAAATTCACAACCACTCATCACCCACACGTGCCATCTTCTTTTCCAAATTCTTCATTTTCACTTTGGTCCTCGAAATTCTGCTTCTTTGTAAATTTTATCCTTGAACTTCAGCTTCTCGCAGTTTGATCCCTGCACTTCTGATAATAGCACTTTATCCTCCACATTAATACTTTTGCAGGGACAATACAAAATCACTCAAAATATCTCACAATTACAAAGATTTCTCACAAACTCACCTTTTCATAGTTTACTCAAAATTACATCAAAACTAAACTAAATTGCATCAAAATAATGATCAAATGTCTAGAAAATTAGGGAAATAATATATATAAAATCCACCACATCAAGTAGCCCCTCGGCGACGCTTCTTGTAAGACAAGTGGGGTCGACGATCAAGATAGGATCCGTCCTGAAAAAGGGATTTCAGGGGTGGAGCGATGAGCTTGTGGATGTGATGATTGAACTCGAGCTGAGTCGCAAATGAAGGGTGACCAGGTAGGTCAAGCGGCTGAACCCTTATCGGGCTACCTACGTATCCCAAGAGGAATCAAGCCAAATCGTAGTTCGGAAAACTTCCGGGGATAGAAATGCATGGGCATTAGTACCCTGAAGTGGGAGACGTGTGGTGTCTTAAGCCAAAGATGTGACTGTACGGGGAGTTACCCAAAGATTTGACTGTTCAGGGATTTAAGCCACTACGGTTGATTGTGGAGGGTTGTAGCTGCCGGAGGGTCTTAGGCTACAATGATCGTGGCTGCCGGAGGGACTAAGGCTATTTGATGATGCGGGAAAACTGTAGCTGCCAAAGGACTTAGGCTACGGTTTGCTGATGAAGAATGGTGGTTGCCAGAGGACTTAGGCCACTGGAAACTGTAGCTGCCAAAGGACTTAGGCTACTTGATGATGCGGGAAAACTGTAGCTGCCAAAGGACTTAGGCTACGGTTTGCTGATGAAGAATGGTGGCTGCCAGAGGACTTAGGC
The DNA here is from genome assembly GCA_022495995.1 of Adenophora triphylla var. japonica. NCBI lineage: Eukaryota > Viridiplantae > Streptophyta > Magnoliopsida > Asterales > Campanulaceae > Adenophora > Adenophora triphylla. The sequence goes on along the minus strand of JAFEMH010000135.1, from coordinate 46,077 downwards.
CACTGGAGACTGTAGCTGCCAAAGGACTTAGGCTACTTGATGATGCGGGAAAACTGTAGCTGCCAAAGGACTTAGTCTACTGTTTGCTGATGAAGAATGGTGCAACTATGTGGGAGTCACCCAAAAAATATGAGAGTATGACCATGTGGAGGTCACCCGAAAATTGAAAAGGATATAAGATAAATAAAAGAAAAGGGTAAAATTGTGAGAAATACTGACATTATGAAAAGGGGCGATCGGCCCTTTATTTATCTGGTCAAGGGTTTTGACCAAGGAGATGTTACCGAGGTGGGGAGAAGGAAGGGTCGATCGGCCCTTTCTCCTGATTGGCTAGGGGCATTTGACGAGGATCCGTGCATTTGAGATGAGATCTGGACCGTTGTGTAGTAACACAAAATAAGGTCCGATCGGCCCTTCTTTAAATAAGTGTCGATCGACCCTTTCCTGTGCCAGACGGATGTTACGATCGGTCCTTTTTATCTGCGTCTGTCTTCTTCCTCTTCCTCCATTCTTCTTCTTCGCCATTGATACGAAATTCTTGAGAGCTTGCCGAGAGACTTGAGTGAACCATTGCTTTTGTGCCAATTTTTGCAAAGGATCTGCCATGGATAATCCAGATTGGGCCGAATTGAATGCCTTGCTGAATTGCTCCGATGATCAGTCCTTGAGCTCTTACACCGGTGGTGGTTTCTTTGGCTATGCTGGCGGAAGTGGCAGCGGTGGAAGATTTAGTGGTTATGGTGCTGGTGGCAGCGGAGGTTTTGGTGGCGGGTATGGAAATATTGGTGGTAGTGGTGGCGACTACGGCGGTGGCTATGGCGGTAGTCAAGGTGGCGACATTGGCGGCAGTCACGGTGGTAGTGGCGGCGGTCAAGGTGGTAGCTTTGGCGGTAGTCACGGTGGTGGTGGCGGCGGTCACGGTGGTAGTGGCGGCGGTCACGGTGGTAGTGATGATGACGAGGGTGGTGACCACGATGCCGGGGAGAGCGACAGGAGTGATGCTGGTGGGGACCTTGAGGCGAGGAGGCGACGAGCTTTACGCAACTACCGATCTTCGAGGTTGCATTTTCCGTTGCGGAACCAATCTGATTTTTACGCGGGTCAGGAGTGTCACGGCTCCACGGGACTTCGTTCCCGTGTTGGGATAAAGGTACAAGAGGCTTTTTAATTTTAGCAACAAAAATATTACATGCATATATCAAATGTTATAATGTAAATGCAAGTAATGTAATATACCTATGCTGTGTTTACCTGTAGGGAAAGAAGATGAAAGGGCGTAGCTCCCTTAAGGCGGTTGGTGAATTGTGGGCATCTCTGCCGGTTGGTGAGGGTAGCCCTCGGGAGCGGGTAGAGAGCTTGGGTCTGGCTCCCTTTTTCGATATGGTGCTACGGATGGGTCAGACCAGGCGGTGCACAGCTGTAGTGAAGGTGTGTCGGGAGTTCTGGTGGGATACAACACACACCTTCCACTTGAGTTGGGGTGAGACCACAGTTACCCCTACAGATTTTGCTGCTCTCACCGGGTTGAGGTTTACTGACATAGCGCTCCCGTATGATGAGACTCTCCATGCTGACTCGGCTCGCCAGACCCAGCTGTTTGGTGCTAGTTTGGGTTCGAGCAGGACTTTCGGCATTGATGCTGGAAAGTTGTATAAGCTTGTTAGGGCTGCCATTGGTCAGTATACACTTGGTCTGTATGGGCTTGATGCACTTGTTCGGGGATTCCTTTGGTATGGCTTCTCAGTGGCCCTTTTTCCCAACTCGGGCCCAGTATGCCAATTTTCTTTGTTGGGTGCTTTGGCGGACTTGGATCTGGTGCGTGACATCTCGTGGGGGGAAGCCGGCTTGGCTGAGCTGTATCGGGCTCTGGACATCGTTTCGAGGTCCAATACCTCTTCTTTTGATGCATTTCAGCTTGTTCTGGAGGTATACCTGTCTTCGCCCTTTTTTCTATCCGCTTGCTTATTGCCTGTCCTTATATTCTTACGAATATCTGCTTTCTGTATCTTTTGCAGGCGTGGGTTTATGAGGTGTTCAATGTTGCCCCGTTTACCTTGCGTGATCAAACCCGGGACGTGCCTGTTTTGTACTATTGGAGGAAGGAGAACAGGGAAGAGGGGGCCCAGAAGACGGTCCGGGAGTCCGAGTTGAGGGTTGTTCTTTGTGGTCCATGGAGGAATGAGTTTCGGCTTTATCCTTGGACTCCCGTGGTTACAGAGGCAGTTGGTGATGTCCGGGATGTTACTGCTTCCCGCAGGTTGTTGGTTGGCTTGTCTGGTGATGAGATGTATCTGGGGGATAGAGTGACTAGGCATCACTATGCCTGGGCTCCGCTTTATGCGCCACAACACCCTCCTAGGAACATGTGGTATCCCAACCGCTTGGTGAGGAGGGAGGATTATCTGCATGGGGTTCCCGCTTCTGAGTTTCGGCTTGATATGGATTACCCGACCTTTGTGGAGCATTTTCTGAGGTCACCACAGGTGGTGAGGCGGGCTGGTGAGGATGCCGGTATAGGGGATCAGGGCTTAGATATCCCCGAGCTGATGGGTGTTGGGCATCCTGAGATCGTAGACATGCCCCCGTTCCCTGACCACTTTTTTGTGCCGATGGGTGACCGGCAGGTAAGGGTAGATTTGACGCCTACAGAGGCTGACAAGGTCGAGGCTGCTCAGCTTCCCCCAGATGATGCCGGCGGGGTATACCTTCTACTTCTTTCCCTCTCTTTTATGTACCAATGATTCAACTATGTTGTAACCCTTGTGTCTGATTTTGTAGGTTACCCGCGACTCTTATGTACGAGCTGTCCGACAAACCAATATATTGAGCCGTCTGTTGAAGGGTGCATTGCAGAGACTCTCTTGTCAGTCTGGGAGGTCAGTAGACGCGGATCCAGTCCGGCGCAGGCAGCGGTCCCAAGAGGAGGGTAGTTCAGCCTCTAGATTCTCCCATGGTCGCAGATCGACCTCTCGTCGGGGTCATTAGGACTTTTCATTTTGTAGATTTTTTGTAATTCCTGTAATAAAAAGAAAAGACTATATGCAGACTCTTATTTTTATGCTGACTCGTTAGTATGATGCGAATATTTTATGTACATATTTAATGAGTTAATTTGTATTTTCTATTTTCTTATTTTTGTTTAGTGTAATGAAAAGTTACCCTAGAAATTGACGTATAAGGAAGTCACCCTAGAAATTGACGTATAAGGAAGTCACCCTAGAAATTGATTGGGATTATTTAGAGAGGAGTTTTGTCTCCTAGGCTCGAAGCTAGGGTTTTGGGAGGCACTTGTCACCTAGGCTTAAATCTAGGGTTTTGAGAGGTATTTGTCACCTAGGCTTAAAGCTAGGGTTTTGAGAGGTATTGGTCACCTAGGCTTAAAGCTAGGGTTTACATTTGTGGTAAGTCTGAACAAGGCAATTTGAGCGGAAAGGTTATGGTTTAAGCGAGGCGAGACTGAGTAGGTGTCTATGATAGAAGATGGGATTGGATGAGTTTGATGTCCAGAAATAAGGGGTAGGACCGAGTCATCTTGAGAATCACAGAGATACGTCTTTGATAGACTTGAAGAGTTTTGAAAATTTGTGGAGACCAAAGAGTGATTTTGTAAACAAGGTGCCAAAGAGGGCGGCATTTTGAAAGTATGTTAATTTGATAAGGAGGCCTTTGAAATTACCCGATCTTTTTCGCGCGCGGGGCGCGGAAAAGGCGGTTGTCTTTCGCGGGGGGTTGGTGTCTGAGACCTCGCTTCATGGGAAGGAACAAAATGAGGAGTCGCCACGCGGTTTTTGTATTTTGAGCCCAAAACGTTGAGAAACGGCTATTTGTGAAAAGGTGTCGTTTTTATTGGTAGCAAAAACTTAGGAAAAGGCTTTGAAAAAGGGGATCATTTTTATTGGCAGCAAAAACGAGTAAAAAGCTTTTAGTACCAGAGATTGTTAGGTTCGGAGGTCAGGTTACGTTTCGGGTAGAGTATTACGAGATCGCCCGAAACGCCTCGCATGACGAGTCTTTCTACCTTTCTCGAAATCGTGTGTGTGTGCGTGTGTGTTTTGAAATGGGGGCTTGAATGACAAGCTTAATCTTGGTTTGAATGACAAACGTTGATTAGGTGACTTTTGAAAAGACGAGCGTTTGAATGACAAACGTCGGTTTTGAGTTTGAAATGAGCGTTTGCGTGGCAAACGTCGACTTTGAGTTTGAAATGAGCGTTTGCGTGGCAAACGTCGATTTTGAGCCATACGAGTCATTGTTAACGATTTTTACGGGAAAATGCGTATTAAATGATTTTAAGTATCAAATGGCGGCTTTGACTTTGAGTTTGAAGATGAGCATTCGGAGGCCGAACGTCACTTCGCGCGTTTTGAAAGAGAGTTCGACGGACGAACTCCGGTTTTGAACCGGGCATTACATTGTTAACGATTTTTACGGGAAAAATGCGTATTAAATGATATGCGATCAACGAATCGGGTTGCGACTCGGACTTTTGAAAAGTAAATACTATCACAATCCAAACGGATCGGACTTGTAAATGACAGTATTTAAAGCGGTGTCAACGGAATCAAACGATCCGGATTCGTAAATGACGATCAACGAGGCCAAACGGCTCGGAATTGTAAATGACGATCAACGAGGCCAAACGGCTCGGAATTGTAAATGACGATCAACGAGGCCAAACGGCTCGGAATTGTAAATGACGATCAACGAGGCCAAACGGCTCGGAATTGTAAATGACATGAAAGTAAACGGAACGGGGTCGGAACGCCGTTTTAACCGTGATTACTTCTCTTACGGAAAGAAGAGGATCGAGGAGCTAAAACGTATCGGACCCCAGTTAGACGGAAGCGTCTACATTTTGATAACGACGTTCGAAAGCTTGATTATAGCGGCGGCGCGTAAGCCGAGGCGAAACGGAAGATTCGAGAGAGGGAGTTATACCTATGGCTAGGGTCGACTCCTTTGGCTCGGGAGGTGTGTACGGGACACGGAAAGTGATTCGAAAGGTTGTTTCAAAGTTGTAGGGTGCGTATTTGATCGAAATACTAAGGTTTCACGCGAATCGAGACAAAACGGGAGCTCGGGAGGGGTAAAAACCAGTTTGGACCGTGGGGGGTGGTGATTTTTGGTGTGAAAAATCCTCCTTTTGCCTTTGACTGCAACTTCTATTTATAGGGTGAAAATTGCAGTAGGAGTCGTGGGACTTGGGTGAATTTCGGGGTTTTGGGAATTTTGGAAATGCAGGGGACTTGCTTGGCAATTTCGGGAAAAGTGCACGGTGAGTCCGTCGGACTTGGCTTGCAAACCCAGGGGCATTTTGGTCTTTTCCCTCTGAAATTGATTGAAGGGTGACTAGAGGGAGGTGGCATGGCTGCCACGTGCCCTCTGAGTCACCAGCCATGTGGGATTTTGTCCCCCGGTCCGGTTTTGTCCGTTTTTTTAAAATAACAGTCAGGAAATGTCAAACGCCCGGAAAGTGCTTAGGAAAATGCGTTTTCGGGAAAGCCATACTTTTACGTGAGATGTCACGTGCTAAGTACGGTTCGACGTCGGGATGCAGGGCGGTCCGGGACGTCTCGTTAGCACAGCAGCAGGGAGTTTAACGAGTTCGGTTAACTGGAAGCGGGCCGGTTAACGGATTTCGGTTAACTTTCGACGGATTTGGACGATCCGGATTTGGGTACTTACGGTTAGCCCCTCGGCGACGTCTCCTCCGAAGGAGGTGGGGTCGTTGAAAAAGATAAGGATCCAAATCGGGATGCCTTACTTTGAAAGAGACACAGGCGGTCGTTGGTGGACCATAGCGAAAAGGATTCCTACGTATCCGAGCGGGAATCAAGCCGATCGTAGTTCGAAAAGGGGCAAGGCCGCGCATGGGGACCTTGACTGGCGAGGCTTGTTAGGAGGCGTCTAAACTGGATGAGACCATTCGCGAGGTACACAGCCACGAATGGAGAGCTGTTAGGAGGCGTACGAACACAGGACTTACGAAACCTTCGAGGCGTGTGGCGCCTCAAACCGGAGTTGCGATGTTGATGAGGGCTTTCGTGCCTTGGGTCTTGGGCTTATTGCTTTGTTGCCGGTTTTATCTGCTTGAGGATGAGCGTTCGGAGCTTACTTGGATGGCCGAAGAGGATTGTTGCAAGGCGTTCGTGCCTTGGGGTTCGGGCTTATTGCTTGCGGAGATGATGATTTGCAAGGCGTTCGTACCTTGGGGTTCGGGCTTATTGCATTGCCGGAGAGATGACCATTTGCAAGGCGTTCGTACCTTGGGGTTCGGGCTTATTCTTTGTTGCGGAGATGATGATTTGCAAGGCGTTCGTACCTTGGGGTTCGGGCTTATTCTGTTGCGGAGAGATGACCATTTGCAAGGCGTTCGTACCTTGGGGTTCGGGCTTATTGTTGTTGCCGGAGATGATGATTTGCAAGGCGTTCGTACCTTGGGGTTCGGGCTTATTGCTGTTGCCGGAGAGATGACCATTTGCAAGGCGTTCGTACCTTGGGGTTCGGGCTTATTGTTGTTGCCGGAGATGATGATTTGCAAGGCGTTCGTACCTTGGGGTTCGGGCTTATTGCTGTTGCCGGAGAGATGACCATTTGCAAGGCGTTTGTACCTTGGGGTTCGGGCTTATTGCACATTGCGGAGATGATGATTTGCAAGGCGCTCGTACCTTGGGGTTAGGGCTTATTGCTGTTGACGGAAAGCTAACCATTTGCAAGGCGTTCGTACCTTGGGGTTCGGGCTTATTGCTGTTGCCGGAAAGATGACCATGAAGGTCTTGATAAGAGGGTGGAGGTCGGACCGCGAAGGTCGGGATTGAATGTTTGAGATCGGACCGTGAAAGGTCGCGATTGAGGATTGAAATCGGTGGGGACCATTATTAAATTTTAACGTCGGCAGACGGAATCGTAACTGAAATGTCCGGAGACATGGTTGAACGTTTGAATGTCAAACGTCAGCGTCACGTTAGTGAGCTAGCATTTAACGTGCGAGACGAGCGTTAGTGAGGAACTAGCGAGAATTTAACGTGCGGAGACGAGCGTTAGTGAGAACTAGCCAGAATTGCGTGCGAGACGGCGTTAGTGAGACTAGAGCGAGAGGCGTTAGTGAGAACTAGCGAATTTAACGTGCGGAGACGGCGTTAGTGAGGACTAGCTGACGAACGTTAGTACGTGCGTACGGAGACGAACGTTAGTGATAACTAACTTTGATTTATCCTCGGGGGATAGGGCGTTAGAAATGTCTAGCGGGAAATTTTACACTTTCGGGGCCAAAAGTGGTAAAATTGGAATTGCCAAAAGGCGAGGGGCAAAAGGGGCAAAAATTATGCAGTGCGGTAAGAGTCAGGTCGGACTTTTGCATTTTCGAAAACTTTTTAAATGCCGAAATTTGGGAAGAAAATGGCCATTTCTTCCATTGTTGTCGGCGAGAGAGGAGAGAAAAGAGAGAAATCCAACCCAAATTGCAAGGTTTGCTCGAATTTGTGAGGGAAAATCGCTATGGAGGGTGAAGGAGGACCAACGGCTCGCCACGGTAGGGCCGACGACGCAAGAACTCGATTGGTTCGGACCATTCGAACCACCACTCTTCCATTGAATCCGGCGGAGTTTTATCCGGCGAGGGACCGCCACAACTCGAGGGAGGGATCGAAAGACACGTAAGTTCCCTACAAATTCCATTAATTTTAAGAATGTGCATTCTTTAAATGTTAGAAATTTGTTAGGAATTTACTTAGGGATTTTGGTGCCCGATTTGGGGCTTTTGACTTTGCTATGAATCGTTGTCGAAATTGACTAGGACGTAGTTCAATTGACATCATGGGTAGATGACATAAAAATTTTGGTTGCAAAATTCCATGTCTAAATGCATTTTCCAAAATTAAAGTAGCTTTAATTCGGGACGGAGCGAAATTTTCGAAAAATTCGAAAGAATTTGAAAGTTCCGGATTCGACGGAGTTTTCGAAAGGTTTTGAAAGTTCCGGATTCGACGGAGTTTTCGAAATGTTTTGAAAGTTCGGATTCGACGGAGTTTCGAAAGATTTTGAAAGTTCGGATTCGACGGAGTTTTCGAAAGATTTTGAAAGTTCGGATTCGACGGAGTTTTCGAAATGATTTTGAATATACGTAGGAAATGAATGAGAACCGTATCTGCATTGCATCCTTTTGACATGCGTTGTTGCATTTTGTTGACGTTGCTTGTCTTGTTTGTACGCGGGGACGGGGATGGTTGATACCCATAACCGGAAGAGTCGGGGTGCTTTTGAGGCGGTGCGAGCATTGTGGGGCCTTATCCGGACGTAGCTCGAGAGGGAGAGAGGAGTCCACGGCAGTGGTGATTGACTCGGGCATTTGAGGTTTATCGATCTTTGTGGCGGCGGCAGTGATACGTCGAGGCGGAGTCCATGTATGTCGCGGCGAGCGAGTGCGGTGGGATACGACCCACACTTTCCATTTCGAGATGGGGAGGCGACGGTGACTCCCACGGATTTTGCCGCTATCTTGGGTTGCCGACTTATGGCAACGCGGCCGGTGTGGGTTGATGGTTACACCCGGAGCGGTTATGCAGGCTGCTTGGGTTTCGATATTACCGATGCCGGGGGCTTAGGCATTCGGTACGAGCCGATGGAGCGTCACTTGAGGCGGGCGTTGCCGGGTTATCTGTGGGTCTTTGAGGATGACCGCGGAGCGTCGGCTCGAGGTTCCTTTGGTTTGCGCTGTCGGCGACTTTGTTCCCGACTTCGACACGTCTTGTCACTTCCCTCTGCTCGGGTCGGCGGTCTCTGGATGCGTGAGGGGTTTGCGTGGGGAGGCTGGGTGGCGAGCTCTACCACTCTTTGGACGGAGTTCTCGCGGGGAGAGGAGCACACATTTAGGCCCTTCACGCTTTGTCTTGGATGTAAGTTTACGTGCTTTTTCTCTTCCTTGCCTCTTTTATGTACTCGTATGTATACGCTTTGTAGGCGACATAACTTTCCATTCTCTTGGCGGAGTGCGGTGCTACGAGGTATTCGGTCCGCGAGCTTGGGACATAAAGGAGCCGTACGAGTCCCTGTTCCCTGCCTTGCTTGGTTTGGCGGAAAGAAGGCGAAGAGGCGGTCTCTTCGAGGTTGGCACTCGAGTGTCGTACGAGGAGATATCTCTGGCGGCGAACTTGGAGTTCTCAGAGGATCAGTGACACAGTGGAGCGGGTTTGATCATGTCGCGGTGCGGTGCAGCGAGACTACACGGCGGCGGAAGCTCTGGTGGGACTTCTTGTGACGCCATGTATTTGGGGAGAGGGTGACCCGTCGGCATAGGCGGGGTCTCTTCCATTGGTGCCGGTGGATCCTCCTTTGTACATGCGGCATCCAGGGAGATGCGATGGATGGTGGAGGATACCTTCGGGGTGTGTACTTCACGAGTACATCATAGCGGGGGCCGCTTATGATGTTTTCTTGAGGATGAGGCGAGAGCCCGCGGAGTGCGGCATAGGGAGGCGAGGTCCACAGAGGTCCTCGACATTTTCTGTCCGCGAGCTAGGCTAGCGTACGAGGGCTGGGCGGTTCGCGCGAGCGACTTGTGATCCGCTCCGGCGGAGCCGAGACCACGATACGAGGCGGACCCCAATGCTTCGGTGAGCATCTTTTACGATTTTACGCATTTGATAGTAGCATTACGCACATGATGCATCTGTACTTTTGTTCGCTTTACGATGATTTTCTGGTTCGCGAGTATCGCCGTACGTACAATGAGGCCGTGAGGTTTGGTGGACGGAGTGGTCGCCCTACGCCGGGAGGCTCGTGGAGTTCATGCGGTGCGGTTCCGGAGGAGCGTGGACGTCCGCGATCGGGGGCCGTCTAGGCCGAGGGTTCCTTTGCTCCACGAGTGGTGGGGAGGACTTCACGCGGGGTTTGGCCGGTTCGCGGGCGGAGCAGTGGATTTGGAGCTCCTTCTTACGCGCACTCGGGCGCGAGAGAGTCCTCGAGTTCGCGTACTCAGGAGGCCCTTTGCCTATTCAGCTGGAGGAGTTCGGCGAGTTCTGTTTGCGACAGTCCGGCGGCGGCGGAGCGGTACGTCGAGTGTACGGATGACGAGCGGGACTCAGAGTAGTCCCCTTTTCTTGCTTTCTTTCTTTACTATTTTGTTTAGACAAAATGCATGTATTTGTCGGGAACAAATTTTGATTTGAAATGTATTTGCAAAAGGCGCAGTGGGGCGGAACACATGCCGCATATTTATTACGTGATCACCTTGATTATTTTCGGCAAATAAGCAAATAGGTTAATCAAAAATAAATAAAAAGGAGAAATGCATTAAAAATTGAGCAGGTCAAAAATTAAGCATGTATGCACTAATTTTTAATTATTTGCCTTTGTTGCACGAGCAGGGGCGGAAGGGATATTGTCATTGGTTAAATGAAATCGGGCGAGCACGCGAGATTTCATAAGAGTGAACGAGGGCATGGTTTGGAAATGTTTCCAACTTTAAAGCGGTAGGCTGCGAGTTGACAAGTCAAGCTGCGAGGAGAATCGGCCGGACTAGGATTGAATTTCAGATTCTTTAAATTGCGGTTTCAACTTTGCAATTTGTAAGAAGCTAACGCATTGCTTTTGCTCATTACGTGAGTTCTTTTCCATTTCTTAAGGTTTTCTTCACCTTCGACATGGCTCCTTTTCCCAAGTTATCGTCTCGGATGCAAGAGCGATATTTGGACAACTTTCGATCGTGGAGTACGGAACCACACGAGGCGAGAACAAAAGGTTTTCGAAGGCATTACGGGATTAAATCTGTTTGGGCTTTGAAGGAGCTCATGCCGGTGGGATCTTTTGAGCCGCGTCTCGGTTACAGGACGTAAGGAGGAATGTGTACGGCTTTTCGTACAACGAAGTCACTCCTACGTTTGAAGATTTCCGGGCCGTGCAGGAGGACTGAGGCAGGCAGCTAGTTCTTCCGTATCTTTGGTGGCATGGCCACTGTTGAGAAGCTAGTGTCCTTGTTGGGTATCTCATTTGGAGAAGCATACGGGATGCGTCTGAGGATACCGATTACGTTGACATTTCGGGGCTTGCCCAGAAAGATTTGCCGGAGGCGAGGAAGCGTCTTTGCGTGGGGCGCGTTTGCTCTGTGCGTGATTGCTACTCTGTTCACATTCACGTCTGCAGGTGTGTGCCATCACGGTGTCTTGGACTGGTGGCTTGATGCGGAGTGGAGAACATCGTGCCATTGGTCTTGGGCGAGACGTTCACAGGCATAGGCCGGATGGCGGCCGTAGCCGATACATGTGGGGAGGGAGTCCCGTATGCGACCATGTGGTTGAGGAGAGGCTGCGAGATGATGCACGAGGTGCGATGTCTGTGACGCTTGGTCTTTCTCGCGGCGTCCTCTGGTGATAGGGAGTAATCAGTGGTGGAGCTCTGGATGGCCGGACTTTGCACGCATCACTTGCGATGGTGGGTTCCCATTGGAAATTCTGAGACTTGTAGGACCGCTCGGGAGGGTGCATTGATCGTCGAGTGTCGGGGCATCTCGGACGTCTTTCTATATTCCATCATTGGTTACTGCGGCGGTACGAGTGGAAGCGAGGTGCCCTTGGCGATCGAGTTATCTTTGCTACCTTTGAGGTGGGATCTCTGCGGATGGAGGATCCTTCGACGCTATTCTTGGTCACCGGTGGTGGCAATACACGTCCTTTCTGCCCGGGGTTCTCTTTCGCGGAGAGAGGGCAGCGCATTGCATCGCTTGATATACGGGCTAGTACGAAGAGTGTATGGGGAGACACGAGATGGCTATCTTGTGGAGACGGAGTGAGTTGTTGAGTGCGATCACACAGACGGCTCGACATTGAGAGGACGAAGCGAGGCTAACCACAGGAATCGTCTTGGCGATGCCATGGCTGATTATGTGGCAAGTGCTTGATCGGGAGGCCAATCAAAGCACTTTGCGATGATGGCTCGAAGCGAGGCGGCTCGAGACGAGCTAGAGAAAGGAGGCTGTATTGACGGCCGCGGGGATTGACGGAGGCGTCGGGAAGAGTCCACGAGCCGAGGTAGAAGGCCTAGGAATATTTCTGCGAAGGTGAAGAACACTCGCCGGGGAAAAGGGAAGGGGAAGAAGGATGAAGGACCTAGTACGGGAAACTAGGTTGACCTTCTTTGTCCAGTATCCATCCATTGTCATTGCGAGACACATTAATTGATTAATGTTTTATTGTAGTTTTGCTAGCGTGTAGCGAGTCAAAGTTGGCCGTGCTTGAACTCATCAAAGAATGTTTTAACCGTAATGAATTTGTAGGTTAAATGAAAAGAGTTGTTCGAAACACAAGCAATTGATGCTTATTGTATTTTTTGTTTTTTTTAGACCGAACCAATGATGGTGCCTACGTTCCCCTTTTACAATTGGACTAAGGGGCTCGAGTCACCGTAGTTCGACACTTTAGGTGAATTTGAGAAAAACAAAGACAAAAGAAGTGCGACCTGTTTTTACTGGATCATTAGCGGGAATGTATCCGGTTGGGTATTACTCTTTTAGCACTTTAATTTGCTTGAGGGGACGGTGTATGGGGAAGGTGAGTTGACTCGTGCTCTTCCTCAAGCGAAGTATCTGCGGAGCTTGCTTCCGTTCACGGGGTTAACGAAAGGGTTTCCGTCCAAGTACGCTAGCTTCATGGCTCCTCAGGAGAAGATTCTTTGTACCACGAAGCGGTCCTATCCGGTAGGCTCCCACTTTAGGGGATTGGTGCACGTAGGAGGCTTTTCCTTTAGCACCAAGTCACCTTCTCGATGTCTCGGATCTTGACTTTCTTGTCGAATGCTCGTGCCATTACGCTCACAGGTAGGCTCGAGTGTGTTCCATGTCTTTCAATCTGCGCTCGTCGAGTAGAGCAAGTTCGTCGTGACGGCTCTGTAGCCATTCGACTTCATTGGTCCCGTTTTCCCAGAGGACTCGGAGGGATGGAATTTCCAATTCCACGGGTAACATTGCTTCCATTCCGTAGGTAAGTGCGAACGGAGTCTCCCTGTGGCGGTTCGGCCGATGTTCGGTATCCCCGGAGGAGCTAGATGTAGCTTTTCGGGCCGGTCAGGCCTGCAGTGGTCATCTTTCGATTATCATGGCGAGAGTCTTGTTGTTGCCTCTCTTGCACCATTGGTTTGTGGTACAGTAAGGAGAAGACTGTGACGTGTGACTACGAATTCGGTCGGTAGTTGGTCACAATCTCCTTGAAGTGAGTCCCATTGTCGGAGATGATCTCGTTGGGCACTCCGTATCGGCACATGATGTTCTCTCGGATGAACTCGGCCACCTTCTTAGAATTCGGTACCTTGTACGATCGGCTTCTACCCATTTGGTGAAGTAGTCGGCTGCGACTAAAATGAACTCGTGACCATTGCTCCTGGAGGAGTGATCTTGCCGATGACGTCGATTCCCCATGTGGCGAAAGGCCGTGGCGTAGTCATGCGGTAGAGTTCGTGAGGAGGATGTGATTGAGGTTGGAAAACCGTTGACATTTATCGCGGCTTCGGACGAAGCTGGATGCGATGCATTTCCATTGATATCCAATAGTATCCCATACGGAGAATGATGCGTGTCAATGCTCGGGCGTTCATGTGCGGACCGCGAGGTTCCGTTGTGAACTTCGTTCATTAGCTCGTGGCTTTTTCTTTGTTTACACAGAAGGAGTGGCCCTTGGTGGCGCTTCTTGTACAACATACCCCCGAGAATGACGAAATGGGATGCCGGGCGTTTTAATGCCATCATGTTTTTGGCTTTGATCCCTTCTTTGTATTTTCCATCTTCATTTGTGAAGGAAGCTTCTCCGCTTTGGAAGTGCTTGGTAAATTTGATTGTACCGGGGTTCGTCGATCGTTTCTTTTTCTTTTCGATCTCACGGCAATAGGCGGGTGTTTCCGTGCCTATTACGAGGGTTTCTTGCTTTCCCTTCGGGAATTTCGACAAGAGGCGAGGTTGCCGGGCGTCTGCGAAGCGGTTTCTGTCTCTTGGCAAATAGTGAAAAGAGATGTCCTTGAGCGAGCAATGAGCTCCTCCATGTACGCGTGGTACTTCGAAGGCGAGAATCTACCGTCTTCCATTTGTTGGATACTTGATTGATGATCAATGCTTGAGTCTCCATATACATCCGGCTACGAGATGTTGCGCTCGAGGCGGCTTCCAAACTTCTTGCACGAGGCTTCGTATTCTTTGCATTGTTGGTTGCTTCAAAATTGACTTGATGGCTATGGGAGTATGCTCGTCCTTGGGATCGACAAGGAGCATTCCAATGCCATTCCCCTTCTTGTTGGCTGCCCCATCGAAGAAGAGTTGCCGGCGGTTTGCGTTGTCAAGTGAAAAGATTCCGTCGTCAGGAAATTGCGGATCGGGACCCTTAGGTTCCTTTGCTCGGGAAGTCGGCAAGTTGATGCGCCATTACTACGCCCTTTGTCGATTTTCGACCATGTACTTGATGTCGAACTCGGCCGGGAAGAATGACCACTTGGCTAGCCGCATTGACGAGGATGGCTTGTCAAAGAGATATCGGACGGGGTCCACTTTGGAGACCGGGAGCTTGAATGCTTTGCATGTAGTGTTTCGGTTTCCCGACTACCCATACCAAGGCGGTACAAGTTTTCTCGATCTTGAGTAGGCGAGTTCACTTCCTTGAAGCTTTCGGCTTACGAAGTAGATTGCATGCTCAACCTTGGAATCTTTCTGTTCTTGTGCCGACATTGCTCAGATAGACGTGTACATTCTTGTCGAATACGGGAGTAGTGGCTTGTCTTCATGTGGCGGGCACGGGGTGGGGGATTAACCAAGTAGGTCTTGATCTTCTCGAAAATTTGTTTGGCACTCGGAGTCCCATTTGATGTCGGCATTCTTTTTCATCGGTTTGAACATGGGCTCGCGAGAAGATGTCAGCGGTTGATGAAGCGGCGATGTCTTGAAGTCTTCCCATGAAGCTCTTCACTTACATCGGGGTTTGAGGCGGCTTCATGTCGATGATGGCCTTGATTTTCACAGGATCGGCTTCGATACCTCTTTACGTAACCATGTACCCCGAGTACCTTGCCGCGCTTGACGCCGAAGGTGCACTTTGCGGGTTGACCTCATGGAGTGTTTTAAGTCTGTTGAAGAACTTCCTCGAATCTGTCATGTCTTTGCATGTCGATCCCTTGGAGTGGATGATCATGTCGTCGACATATACTTCGATTTCTTTGTGAATCATGTCATGGAAGAGAGGCATTGCGGCCGTGGTAAGTAACCCGGCGTTCTTTAGACCGAACGGCATGGCCAGGTGTAACAGTATGTCCCCGTTGGAGTGGTGAAGGCGATCTTGGCACGATCCTCCTCGGACATCTTGATACGGTTGTATCCTGCAAACCCGTCCCACGAAGGACTTTACTTCGAAATTTGCCGTGGTGTCGACCGGCATGTCGATGTTAGGCGGTGGGAAATCATCTTTAGGGTGGCCTTGTTGAGATCCAGAAAATCACGCGACATCGACCTTTCCGTTGGCCTTGGTGACCGTCACGATGTTGGAGAGCCAAGTCGGGTACTCAATCACTGCTGATGAAACCAACTCGGAGCATTTTCTCAATTTCTTCTTTAACTTGCAAGGACCACTCTGGCTTGATCTTGCGCGGCTTACATTTGACAGGCTTGGATTCGGGATCCGGGGAATTGTGCTCCACGATTGAGGATCGAGTCTGGCATGTCTGATATGACCGGGCGAACACGTCAACATACTCCGGAGGAGGCTTATCGGGGCTTCCTTTTACGCATCGGCGAAAAGCGCCCTTGTGTCTCTTTAGGCTCTTGCAGCGACCCCGGAGTTCACTTTGGTCATAACCTCTTCGGCGGCTTGGGCCGGTTGTCCTCTTGGTCAACTACACGCTCGAGAACTTCTTTAATGTATTGTTCGTTTAATGTATGCCTTCTTTATCAATTGAATTATTAACGTCTTTTAAGTTGTTTGTTAACTTATCGGTTGTTAAAGTGGCAATGAGAGGATACTCAGAAAGGTCGAGACTTTTCATTACACGAACGGGAATACATGATTGGCTACAACATTATAGTCCTCCGGCGTAAGGCCGTTGGATGACTCGGAAGGGCCTGGACTCGACAGGGCGGCTCGAGAGGGTTTGAGACCGGGTTTAGGGAGATGTGGGTGCGGGCCCGGCTTGTCTTCCAGTGCACTGGCTTGCCCTTGGTCGGTGAAAGTTACCCAATTCTTGGTGGCATTCTTTGGATGCTTGAGGAGGGTGCGGGGATCGAGAGGCTTGGCTCCTGCTGTCCCTATCATGGCGATCATGTTGTCGGAGCCCAGTCGATCAAGTTGGGCAACTCCATGACTTCTTCAAGCAGGACTCTGTAGAATTTGGTCAGCTGAGCGTCTTCTATGAATTACGGTTCCTTACGCTTTGGATTCTTGTCTCGAATGTGGCCTCGGCGGCTGATCCGAACAACTTGTTTCCCATGGAAGTACCTTGAGTTGCTCCTCCAAGTGCAGGATTCCCTTGAATGTGTACTCATCTTTGGGTGGTGGCGGTTGGTCAGGTAGAGGCTGTGATGTCGAGGAACGCTCCCACTTATCGGATTAGCTTTGAGTCCTGCGAAACGCTTGAGGTCCGTGCTAGGCTGTTCCATTCTTTACGTAGTCTTGGTGTTGACTATTCCTGCTTCTTTCTCATCTTCATCGGTTCCTTGTCGGTCCCCTCGGTTCATTGTCGGTTCATTGTCGGTCCCCTCGATTCTGTTGTCGGTTCCCTTGTCGGTCCCCTCGGTCGGTTGTCGGTTCCCTTGGTGAAGTAATGAGCGAGTCAGGCTATGGAGTCGGAGGTGGGTGTGCCGTCGGAGGTTCCCCTTTTGTGAGGCTGCTTGCCTTGGTGCGGGCGAGCCTTTTGTCTTCCTTGATGTCGGCGGTGTTGGCACGTAGCGAAGCCCACTGGACCGTGGTGTGGTCCTTGACTTCCAATAACTTGGTGCGGCCTTGCGGCCTTTTGCGAGCCCCGATCTGGGATGAAGTTCATGAGTTTCATCATCCTCATGGCGGGAGGAATCGATCGTGAGGCAGTGGAAGGTCACGTTGCATATTTGGATCTTGGAGGTCTCAGTGAATCCGAGTTAATGGCATGTCATCATTATGCTTGATTTCCAAGGCTGGAATGTCGTTAGTCTTTGGTCCCCTCGGTGGTGACACTTTGTCGTAGTAGGCGTAGTTAGCTCGTTGCCTTGCATGAACTTGAGAGCGGTGAAGGGTGGATGCCACGCCATTGATTTGATGCAGACGGGGACGCCCCGGGATGGGCTGTGAAAGTGATTGGAATGTCGACACTTGGAATTCGGTGGGGATCACCCGCTTGCGAACCGGATGTTAAGAGTAGCAACCAGGAAGCTGTACGGGAAGTAGAGTCATAGGCCTTGACGGTGTGGGTGAAGGCTTAAGATCGTGGGCTTGATGTCAAGCGGGTCCATCATCTTGGCGGGCAAGACATTCATTCCGGAACCTCCGTCTACCAACACGCGGGGAAGCGACGCTCGTCAGTGGTTTGTGATGTAGAGCGGCTCATTGTGATCGGCCCCAAATTTTGGAAGGTCCAAATACGTGAAGGTGATAATGTTGCCATAGTGGATGTTACCAATCATCGAATGACTTCATGCAGGGTTGCGTCCACGGGGACCATGGTACGGGCCGAGGCTTTCCTCTAGCTTGAGCTTGTGAGGATAAGAGGAGGTGGCCGAGAGACGAGGGAAATGTTCGCACAGTACGCTTGGTAGTGAGGATCGGGTCCTCTTTCAAGGAACTTGTGTCTTCGAGTTTGGCGCGGATTGATTACGCTCCGTCGGCTTTTGGTGGCCTTAGGTGGTAATGCATGGATTTGACCCGATCGGGTTAGAACGGCCGACATCGAGGTTTGGTCCCTTACGAGCAGTGCTCACGAGTTGAGCCATAGTTAGAGGAGGATTCCTCGTAGCATAGGGCCATATGTCTTCCCTCAACTCATTGATTGTGGATGAATTCCGGGAGCTTCGGCGGCTTGACGGATTACGTCCCGGGATGCGCTTAGGTGCCTCTGCGGGGAGAGTAGCCTACGGTTTGGCGTAAATTGTTCGAATGTCGGTGCCTAGCAGGTGATTGCACAGGAGGCTGTGCGTTGCGACCCTCGGGGAGGTTGGAGAGTTCTCGGCTCAAGCGAACGGTCTCCTTGATCTCTTCCACGGTATATCGCGTTCCTTTCCTTCTTCTTGAGCATACTCGGGCGATGCAGGTTGGAGTGCAGCGATACTCGTGGTTGGCTAGTTTTCCTCCCTCTTGGCCCCGAGATCAACCTTCTTGCGGCGGAGCTGCGTCGAGAGTTAATACTGCGTTTCTTCCCATGTGAGAATAGCCGGTGCTTCTTTGAAGCTGCGTGCGGCGGTCTAGGTAAACCTCCATCGGGGAGAGTTTTCTTCTACGCTTTATGCGAGTGGCGGGTATGTCGGAAGGTGAGTACACGGCTTCCCGAACATCGGCCCATGTATTTGGTTCTTTGTCCCAGTTGATCGTTTACGTAAATGAAGTAGGCGTGGAATTTCCACGAGTAGTTGCTCGAGGCGAATTTCCATCCTCCTCCTGTTTTTAAATAGACCTTCCTCCACGAGTTGGCCTTTCAATTTGAGTGCGGTAATAATCCGTTCCCATCCTCCCGGGACCACTTGGGAGTCGGTTTTGTTGACTTCATGCCCGGCTTGGAAGAGAATGGTTTCATCGTCTTCATCGTCGCTTTCACGAGAGAACTTGCTTTCCTCGGGAAGGTAAGCGGCGGGATTCGTTACTTGTGTCGTTCCATCTCCTAGGTCATCGGGACCGTTGACCACCCTTGCACAGCGAGAGGGGTTGGATGAGAACAGACGGTAGTCAGGAAGTTGCCATGGGCAAAACTCACGAGGTCGAAGCGGTCTAGAGTGGCCTCTAGCTTTGCACGAAGGCTGCTGTGACACTTTAAGGGCTTGGTCCTGTAGGTCTTTCGAGCTTGGTCTTCGTCCCAAAGACGACTTTCTTGAGCGGCTAGTTCCATGAGAGCTTTCCTTGCGAGACCTGGCGGTCTCAGTAGGTGCGCATCGTCGGCTAGTGTCCGAGCCGTGATTACATTCAAATCGCCGAATGGCGGAACACTTGGATTACATTGACGAAGGAAGTCGGGCCAGGACATTCCATGCGTCCTTCCTTAATCTCGATCACCAAGAAGTTTGCCCATATACGCGATTGACCCGGGGTATTGAATGCAATGTTGACGGTCTCGTGATCTCGCTCGATCGCCAAGTCTATCAAAGCTAGCGGTCGATTGGCGGGATGTACGAATCAGGGGCCGTGGCGGTGGGAGTAGAATCGGCGAAGCATGTTGATGCTTGAGGTGGTCATTTCTGTGTCGGAAGGCGGCTACGCCTTGCGGGAAGACTTTGCGAGATGTTTTCGGGGTGGGCTGGTGGAAGCGTTCCCGAGGTTGATACGACTTGTAGCGGGGTGAGGAGCTTGGTCTCCTTTCTTTGTTGCCCTTGGCCTTGGCGGCGCTTGAGGGTATAAGCTTGGCGACGGCACGGGCCGGTTGCCCAGGGCTGGTACTCGGAAGTAGTGATGAGCTACGAGCTCGCTTGGCAGTGCCTCGTTTACCATGAGCGAGCGGTCATCGAGGGTGACCTTGGTGTTGCGAGAATCGATAACAAGGACGGGATCCTTGGCTTCATCGGGATACACGGAATAGATGATATTGACGAAGTCGTCGTCATTCACTTGATCGAGAGGATTCCTCGTTGCGTGAATCACGTGCTTCCAATTATCGAGATAGGCTATGCATGCTTGGACGTTGAGCTTGACAATTTCCATGGTATTGGAACCTTGGTCGTAAGTGACACGATCGGAAGGAGTTAGTCCTCAGCGAGCATGTGAATGCGGAGGTGCGCTTGCGGGTGCTGCCGCGTCCTCGACTCCGGAGAGTCAGATTCATCGTCATCGATCGCTCAATCCAGGTGTAGGGGCGTATTGCGTCGGGTTGCGTTCTTTGGAGCGGCTAGGAAAAACATCATGCTCTTCGTTGGAGAAGAGGGGTGCGGCGGGTAGTTCCTCGTGGAGGACGTCCCATACAACTTCCATGCATTCATCACGAGAATGACGGTGCTTGTTGACCTTTATTACAAAGACCTCTTCGCTGGCGGGGCCGAGAGAGTTTGTTTGGAGAATGCGACGAATCTCCGATTGGAGGCGGGGTTTATGTGCCCGTATCATGGCGATATTCGGCGTTTCCTTCCAATCTGCCTCCAAATGTTGGAAACAGCAGTTGAACTTGATGTATCGGGCTCGAGTGCACTTTGCTCGAGTACGTTTACATAGTTAGCATCTCGGACTACGAGGATTCGATGAGATTTGCCGGTAGTCCCTTGGTTGATTCGAAGGAGAGTAACCGGTGCACGAGTGCGGACACGCTTGGCTCTTGTCTCGGCTTCGTTTCCTATGAGGAAGCTGTCCCCTCGGATGACTTCGAGATCTCCTGTCGGTTAATGAACTTGGCCTTGATGGAGAGTGGAAGCTATGGCTTTCATGTGGTGTAGCCAAGGCGTCCCAAAAGAGGCTGTGAACTCGGATGGAATGTCCATCACGTGGAATTTCTTTGGCACCATTTGGGTTTCGAACCAAAGTTACCCGAGTCGCTTGTCCCAGGATGGGGCGAGACGAGTTGTCGTAGGCCTTGATAGTCAGTAGACGGTATCAAATGGCTTTCATGGATGCGGAGAGCTCGCATCATCTGAGAGGGAGGACATTAACGGCTGACCCGTTATCTACCAATACTCGGGGAGTGATATGGTGTTGAGTTTGAGAGTGATGTCTGAGCTTCGTTGTGCCCAGGCGTCTCTCGGTAAGTCTTCATCACGAGAATGTGATCATGCTTTGCCATACTGAGGCGGGAGTCGTAGATCTCGTCTCTATCAGTAGAAGGAGAGTCATCCGGCCATCCGTTTCTGTCTTCCTCTTGCGAGGTAAAGCCTTTCTTTGGAACCTCGGGGAGTGCGTTGAGTGCACTGTGGCGGTTGCCGCCCTTAGTTGCACATTGATCGAGTGCGATTGCCAAGTGACCTTGATCTTCCTTTAGGTCAGAGCTCGGAAAGCTGGACAAGTTGAATCTTGGGCGATCCGCGGAGGTTAGGCTTACGGCGCGGTAAGACTACCAAGATGCGAGGTATTCCGGTGTTCCGAGTCTGAATTACGGTTTTGGTGGGCTTTTCGGCTTTCCCTTTATGCGCTCTAGAGCTGCATGGCACAGAGAGCAAGAGGGTGGTGGAGTACGGTACGTAGTAGTCGAACCTCCGGAGGGTTCTCCAAGTGTACCTACTGGCTGGTATCTCCGGCTTCGTATCTTTCTCTCGATTCTTTGTTGAGAGGATTTCTTCTTGTTTTCTCGGAGGATTGCTCGGACGGTTTCTCGAGACTCGTACTCCCGGGCGGCGGAGCGATCACAAACATCGTAGGCGATGTGGACATTAGAGGAGGATCAGTGAAAGAGGCGGGCGGATTACAGTGGCACGCTTCTTGGGCACCCGCTCAATGGAATTCACGCTGTTATTGTTCGGAAAGGATTCCCCTTGTATTGGGCCACGGGCGCTCTAACTTGCCTTCTTCTATCAAGTTACGGATTTCGTATCGTAACCCCAAACGGTTGTCGGTGGTATGGCCGTGATGCGATGGAAGGCGCAGTATTTGCTCTTGTCCGCATTGGCTACGGGAACTTTGGGTTTGTAATTGGCCACGGGCTTAAGGAGACCCTCCTTGATTAACCCTTCCAACATCTTGCTCGGTGGCATGTCCAACTTGTCGAAGTGTACGACAGTACGCCGAGTAGAATTGTTGCTTTGCGGGGCCAGGTTTACATTACCCATTGTTGTCCACGATGGGCGTAGTTGACAGACGTATCTTTCCCTTTGCGGGGCGGTGCGGGATTGAATACGGTGTTGAGCGGTATCTGTATGGGCTGTGCGGTAGCCAACTTTTCCTTGAGATCCTTCTCGAGCTGTGAGCCGGCATTGACCATGGCCGGAGATGCAGGAAGAAATTGTGGCGATGAGAGTTCGATGGACGGTCTCAAGCAAGACTTGAAGATCCGCATACATTCGTCTTTGGAGAGTGGCTCCATGATTTCGGAGAGTTTCCGGCTCCATCTCTTGTAGAATTCCCCAACACTTTCATCCGCTTTACGCTCGGTGGTGATTAAGTCCTCGCGACTTGTTTCCCAGCTCTAAGTTGGATGCATGCCGTTCCGGGGAAGATGTTGCGATCTGTTCCCAGTGTGGCGATCCGCGAGCTTGACCCTCGAAACCATCGTAGCGAACTTTTGAGCGTATCTTTGGAAGTGGTCGGCCATTTCTTTGGAGGGTTGCTCCTTTTGCTCTCATGCGAGAACGTAAGTGTCGACGTGCGTTTGAGGACATTCGGTTCCATCGAATCGGTCCATCTCGGACATTACGAACTTGGCGGGGAGGCGTGACCATTCCCGGATACGTGGATTTGAGCGTTTCTGCTTTGAGCTGCTCATGGTGGCTTTCGAGGTCTTTCATACGCTCGACCATCCGAGGCTAAGGTTGGGTCCGGTGGTGGGTTTGTGAGGCTCGGCGCCGGGTGCTACCACGTGAGCGGTAGTGATTGGAGGTGGAAGGCTTGGTATATGAGAATATACGGGAGCCTTTTACGAAGCTGTATCGGGGTTTGTCCCGGTGTTTAGAGATTCGTGTATAGGCAACGGGACGAACCCGGGAGGGTATTGAGGATATTGGCATCTGAGATGGTCGGCGGTGGTGATATTGAGTGATGGGTGTAGCAGGGTGACCAAAATTGACGGGGTTGCCACGAGAGGTGGCAACATGGAGCCTAGGTCATTTGTTTCCTTGGTTGGAAGGCATCAGTAAGTTGGCGGGGAGGAACACGATTGAAGGTTTGGTGAGCTGGTTTCGGGGAATCGTCATCCTCGACCGGGACAAAAGTGCAAATACGGCCCAGGGGATAAATTTGCTATACCTCGCTCATTCGGAAGTTGTACCACGAAATTCTGCGATCTTCTTCGCCTCTTGTGAACCTCACAAGCTGGATGGCTTCTTCCAATGTCATATACATTAGGTGGCGGGGTCCTTCCCGTCCACGATTTCTCGGTGAGCTAGACATGTCGGAAATGCGGGTGAGGGCCGAGGGAACCGAAGAAGCTGTCTGCAGCTACTTGCCGTTCTGTGATCTGGCAAGGCGGCCCGGCCGAAATCGAACCACTTTACGCTCGGCTGCCGAGGAACGAAAGGAAGGGTTTAGGCTTCGGAAAAGGGTATTTGGCTCAAGGTTTTCGGGCTTGTGCAATGTGCGATTACCGATTAAAGTTTACTTAAAGCGCGTTTTCTCGAGTCCTAATTGGTTGGAAAAGAGCGTGTCTTCTTTTCGCAACTAATCCTAGAGCTCTAATCGGTGGATCTCGTCACTACGCTTATAAGCCCCTCGTTTCCATTGTAGATCATCTTTCTCGGGACGGACTATCCCGGCGAGGTACGATAAGGCAAGCGAGTTCCACCGACAAAGGAAAAAGTGAACTTAAGGCTAGGCGATCACGCAAACTTTCGACGTGTGCGGCGTACGGGCCACGGTCGAGGTCAACGTCCTTAAGTTAAGGCGGGAGTCGTGCCAAAATTTGGGCATGACCTCTCTGACTTCGCTTGTGCGAGAGACCTTTAGCTTTTAGCGTTGGCCAAGTTGTGGGCGGCACGGTACATACGGCGAGGTTTGGTGACACGGCGTCACATTGAACCTTCGGGTATATTTTCGGCGAGCTCGCGTCAAAGTCAAAGTGAAAAGCTCAAGACTTCGGGTCGGGAACGACCTTCGGTCTAAAACTCTCGAGCTTGACTCGGAGCGGGGCCCGGCGTGAAAAACATACACTTAGGCTTTATGACACGAGCTAAGCCAAAAACCAACCGGGGTCTTGGACAAAGTGTGACACAAAGAGTGCATGGCTTACACGGGCTAGGATGGGATGTTTGGGACGACCCGTGCGCCCCGAAAGGTGTACGCGAGACCAATCGGAGTGCAGCTGATAAGGCCATCCCGGGTTAGGGGTTGTAGTGTGCGGTGTACCGAGGCGGCAAGTGCACGTGAAGTGCGGTGTTAGAGGCGGCAAGTGCGCGTAGTGTGCGGTCACTAAAATTCTTTTACGAGTAAAACGAGAGATTTTCGAGAATGTGTCTTAAAGAATTTATGATGCACGGTTCAAAGACTGACATGAAAATCAAACATGAATGGGGATGCACAAACATGGTAAGATTTTGAAAAGTTGACAATGTAATGCCTTTGAAAAAAAACCGTTCGAGGTTTAAAGTAACACACACACACGAGAACGAGGAAGGGTAAACGAAAGTTTGACCCACGGAAGGCTTTTTTGAAAACATCGGCAGTTTTGAAAAAAGTATCTTTTCCCCGTGAGTCGCCAAGCGAAATTACCCGATCTTTTCGCGCGGGCGCGGAAAAGGCGGTTGTCTTTCGCGGGGGGTTGGTGTCTGAGACCTCGCTTCACGGGAAGGAGCAGAATGAGGAGTCGCCACGCGGTTTTGTATTTTGAGCCCAAACGTTGAGAAACGGCTATTTGTGAAAAGGTGTCGTTTTTATTGGTAGCAAAAACTTAGGAAAAGGCTTTGAAAAAGGGGATCATTTTTATTGGCAGCAAAAACGAGTAAAAAGCTTTTTAGTACCAGAGATTGTTAGGTTCGGAGGTCAGGTTACGTTTCGGGTAGAGTATTACGAGATCGCCCGAAACGCCTCGCATGACGAGTCTTTCTACCTTTCTCGAAATCGTGTGTGTGTGTGTGTGTGTTTTGAAATGGGGGCTTGAATGACAAGCTTAATCTTGGTTTGAATGACAAACGTTGATTAGGTGACTTTTGAAAAGACGAGCGTTTGAATGACAAACGTCGGTTTTGAGTTTGAAATGAGCGTTTGCGTGGCAAACGTCGACTTTGAGTTTGAAATGAGCGTTTGCGTGGCAAACGTCGATTTTGAGCCATACGAGTCATTGTTAACGATTTTTACGGGAAAAAGCGTATTAAATGATTTTAAGTATCAAATGGCGGCTTTGACTTTGAGTTTGAAGATGAGCATTCGGAGGCCGAACGTCACTTCGCGCGTTTTGAAAGAGAGTTCGACGGACGAACTCCGGTTTTGAACCGGGCATTACATTGTTAACGATTTTTACGGGAAAAATGCGTATTAAATGATATGCGATCAACGAATCGGGTTGCGACTCGGACTTTTGAAAAGTAAATACTATCACAATCCAAACGGATCGGACTTGTAAATGACAGTATTTAAAGCGGTGTCAACGGAATCAAACGATCCGGATTCGTAAATGACGATCAACGAGGCCAAACGGCTCGGAATTGTAAATGACGATCAACGAGGCCAAACGGCTCGGAATTGTAAATGACGATCAACGAGGCCAAACGGCTCGGAATTGTAAATGACGATCAACGAGGCCAAACGGCTCGGAATTGTAAATGACATGAAAGTAAACGGAACGGGGTCGGAACGCCGTTTTAACCCGTGATTACTTCTCTTACGGAAAGAGAAGAGGATCGAGGAGCTAAAACGTATCGGACCCCGTTAGACGGAGGTGTCTACATTTTGATAACGACATTCGAAACAGTTATAGCGACTGGCGCGTAAACCGAGACGGAACGGAAGATTCAGAGAGAGGGAGTTATACCTATGGCTAGGGTCGACTCCTTTGGCTCGGGAGGTGTGTACGGGACACGGAGAGTGATTCGAAAGGTTGTTTCGAAGTTGTAGGGTGCGTATTTGATCGAAATACGAAGGTTTCACGCGAATCGAGACAAAACGGGAGCTCGGGAAGGGTGAAAACCAGTTTGGACCGTGGGGTGGTGATTTTTTGGTGTGAAAAATCCTCTCCCTTGCCTTTGACAGCAACTTCTATTTATAGGGTGAAAATTGCAGTAGGAGTCCGGCCGGACTTGGACTGAATTTCAGGGGTTTTGGGAATTTTGGAAATCTGGGGGACTTGCTGGCAATTTCAGGAAAAGTGCACAGTGAGTCCGGCCGGACTTGGCTTGCAAACCAGGGGCATTTTGGTCTTTTCCCTCTGAAATTGATTGAAGGGTGATGTGTGGGCAGTGGCATGGCTGCCACGTGCCCCTCTGAGTCACCAGCCATGTGGGATTTTGTCCCGGTCGGTTTTGTCCGTTTTTAAAATAACGATCAGGAAATGTCCGAAACGCCCCCGGAAAGTGCCGGAAAATGCGTTTTTTCAGGGAAAGCCATACTTTTACGTGAGATGTCACGTGCTAAGTACGGTTCGACGTCGGGATGCACGGGGCAGTCCCGGGACGTCTCGTTGGCACGGCAACGGGGAGTTTAACGAGTTCCGGTTAACCTGGAGCGGGCCAGTTAACGGATTTCAGTTAACTTTCTGACGGATTTGGACGATCCGGATTTGGGTACTTACAGCCTTATGATTAATTATGTTTCTAACTAACTCAAAGAGTTTGCCACATGCTGATATTGATGACAAGGGATGCTCTTCTTGCTAGATATGACTTCGTTGGAGCCTCGATTCTTGTTAGAGCCCCTGGACTTTTCTGAAGAACCACATAGTCGACCCATTTCCGTTGAGGGGAGCCTCAATGTTTGATGAAGTGACCGTGGCGAAGCCCCAGTCGATGGTGTAAAGCAAACCCGAAGGGAATCTGGTGAAGAGAGCCTGAGAGAACAGCTTAACAAAAGCCCCAGCTCGGAGAGATTCAATGTGTCCTTATTGCGGACAGAGTTATCAACCGTCAATCAGTCGCTGGATAAGACTCGGAAATGTATATGTGCAGGGGCACATTTTTCGAAGGTGGGAATGGATCTCGAATTCGTGTATGACACTCTCGTTTTTGGGTTTGACTCTTTTGGGAGAGTATAAGCATCACAAGGTGTGGAAAAGTGTATGGAAGCCCCTGTAGACAGAAAGACAGTGTTTGGCTCTATTTTCCTATGATGTAGAAAAAGAAGACTTGTCGAGACATTTGAAGAATTTGTCTTATTCAGAATTATATCTTGATTGCTCGAGAATGGACCTCACTGATTGGTTTATCAAATTCCAATTATATAAGTAAACAAATGAATGTTTTGATTTGAAGCTGGAATAAGAGAGAAAAAATTGATTGATGGTGAAATCTGGCTTGATTTTAGAAGGAGAAGGATGTTCCGTTGTTGCTTGCTGCTCTGGACTGTTCGGTGGTAATTGTGGTGCGGGCTGCCGCTGTATTGGTCTTCTTTATGGGAAAGAATGAAAAATAGAAAAAAGATTGGGGTGGAAGAAAAGGTGGGAGTTTGATTGATTATAGCCCCTTCTATTTTTCTGTCTTTCAAGTAAAGATTCGCTGCTCCTTTGTTCTCGCAAACTGAGGGGAATAGTCCCTGGCGCGTGTCTCCTTGCTTTTACCGGAGTGCCGCTGAGAGGCACGGATGCGAAGCCCCAGTGAGACTTTTGCAGACAGTGTTTGAGGAGTCGAATGAACGAATTTCAAGAATAGGACGAGTTCCCAAACTTGGAGAGAGTATGTAATATGCTCACGCGGGAAAACAAGTGACTCAAAATGAGAATGTCATCCGGTAGCGGTTGTAGCCGGGCCTTGGGTTGCGATCGATCATGATGCTTAACATGGCCTCTTAAAGTGGGAGGTCGGCTGGGCCTTTTCCTGAGAGGTTGGTTTAAGGGGTGTGTTTGGGATCTCTAAGGTGAAGGGATTTTGTTGCTTCTTCAGAACCTCTAAGAGTGAGGTTAACTTTGATTTTGACGCGGTCAAGGGTGGTGATGGAATCCTCTAAAAGTGAGAGGATGGACTTTGGAATTGGTTTACGGGATTTGTCCAAGAGGGAATCTTTGTTGCTTCTTCTCGCGAGTTTGTTGTGATTTCAGCAGGTAACTTGATCACGATAGGACCTTCACTCGATGTCTCATTTTCACAAACTTTGAGATGGGAGGTTCACTTCGGGGTGATGAAGGTTTTTTTTTTTTTTTTTTGACACCCTCTTCTCGAGAAAAGCCTTCGGATTTGTTTGCTCGTGATATCCCCTAGCGTATGCCTTAGGATGCGTTTACCTTTTTTCTCTTGGATTTGGAGGTGGTCCCTTCTTTTGTGAGTCGAGGGAGCCCCTTGTATGGGCTTCTTCCTTAGGGTTTCAAAAACTTTGTCGATCTTGAAATGAAAGGGTATTATTTAGTGAGGATAAGGTTATGGCTTCCTATGGTGAGAGGTTTAAGCTTCAATCGCTACTGAATAGCATTCTCAAAAGAGTATTGCAAACTCTTTTAACCGACTTTATTAAGTAAGGCAAAATATATTCGGACCATGAGAAAGATATGTGAGCATATTCAACGAAAGCTTATCGATCAAAATGGAAAATCAGAGGAGACGCGAGATTGGGGGGTTGGTGAGCCCCAAGTTGATATTCATGTAGCACTTGTGAAGGATAAGAACAGCCCCTTGCATTGTAGTGGCGTGAGCATCTATTCTCTGAGCAACAACGGTCTTTGTGCTTGTCTTGACCATATGGAAAGGAGGGTGTATTTGGGGAAGTGTATGCTTGAGAGAGCATAGAGGGCATGTACGAGGAGAGGGTCAAAAAGTATATGGTGGAGTATGGAGAGAGTGTATGAGAGAAGGGTGTATAGAGATGGTGTATAATGAGGAAAGGACCGTGAGTTGTTCACTTCACTTCAATCAAAGCATTTATTATTGTTTACTTTATTAGTCGGTGAGTTTATCAGTGAGATTAGCAATCAAGTGATAATTATAAATAAAACAATCTTCTTGAAAGTAATGCGAGATTATGTCTCAAGTCTAGAGAGAAAAGAAAGAAAGACTCTTTTATTATTGAAGTAACTAGTCCAAAGTGGACATTACATACCAATGCCCAAAGTTGACGTAAGAAAGACACACTAGAACCTACAAGACTGAATGAATCTAAATCTTCTCTTAAAGGACGGGGGGTTCTTCATCAATGAGGTCCTGGATTTTTCCTTGGTCGATCAATCTTTGAATCAAGCGTTTCAGCTGTAGACATCTGTCAGTGGTATGCCCAGCGTACTTGTGGTATCTGCAAAACTTGGATGTATCCAAGTTAGCTCTCTTATTAACAGGCTTGTAGTCCTCTAGCGGTTTGATCAAACCTTTTCCCACCAAAACTTCGAAGAACTCACCCACAGGCATTCCTAAGTCATCAAAATGCTCCTTGTCGATCTTCTTCTCTTGGATTGAATGTGGGGGTGCCTCGGGTATTGGTGGCCACAACCGGCATCCTGAATGAGAAATTTTGATGCGTAGGACCATAAGTGGGACCACAAGCATGTGGATGGTAGGGACTCCGGGATTGAACAGGAGGAAGAACACTTCTCAAGTACTCGTGAATGCAAGACAAATGGTGCTGCTCAATTTCATGCATGTCTTTGAGGAGGTTAATCACTCCCAACCTCATGTCTGAGACTTCTTTAAGGGCTTCAATGCTTTTCTCCATAGACATGATGTAGAATTCTGTAAGAACATACGGCAGAGTCAAACCAATGAGTTGAATTAGATTCATAATTAATCTTAAGGCATCTCTGACAAAATAGTTGATCTCCACAATTTGAGAGTTTGACCGGGCTGAAGTTGCCTACGTAACCCTTACCATTTAAGGTACGAGTCTCAGGTCACCGTAGTTCGAGGGGGCCCCGATTGATGATACAACCAGGTTTAAGTTTAGAGAAAGAGAGGGGATGGATGAAAAAGAGTTCGTTTGGTGAAAAAGGAAGAGGAAGATGACTCGATCCTTGCTTGAATATAAGTGAGGGTGATCTAGACGAGCTAATTGGGCTTGGATGAGGATTGGCCTTGATTGGTAAGTTGGCTTAGGTAGGCCCTAGATGGTGGTTTGGTCTAGATGAGTCGAGAGAGGTTTGATCTAGGTGGGTCTTTGGCTGAAGGGTGCTAGAGATACAGGATCTAAACTATGGATGGTTTTAAGACTAAGGGAGCAGACTATGGATGGTTCAAGAGATGAGAGGTAGAACTTTGAAGGGTCCTAGATTGAAGGATAGTTATGCATTTTATTTACAAAAAAAAGCCCTCTATTTTTATAGAACCTACTTTTGGTTGGAAGGGATACCCCTTTTTTGCAACTAACTAAAAGTCCTAAAGTGGTGGATCCTAACGACTTAACCATCTCGTATAGACACTTAATATGATATTTATGGGAAGTACTACAAACTTACGATAGGACAAGATCTTGTAACAAGCACTCAACCTTACATGGCACGTCCTTTAAAAAGGAAATCAATTTTTTAGTGCCCTTTTCTCTCTATAGATCTTGGCTTATCACTGATTCGTAGTGACTCAACATAAAAACCTTATTAATTGTCTATATGAAAAAGCTAGTCAAACCAACTGGTCACAGGGAGTGTACTCCTAGCAAAGTGGGCGACACAAGGGTTAGGTTTCAGGCTCCCACCGTGCAGCCGAAGCGCACTGATGAGTGGATGGCCAAGTGAGACTCGGAAGGGAGGCGACATGATCACCACACTTCCCGCACTTTGGTTTCTCCGATGGGTTAAGGGTGCCCCGTTCAGGTGACAGGACCCGGACCGGTGGTAGTGTGAGGTAAAAAAGCCTAATTCTTTTTAAGAGAAAAAAAGAGAAAGATTTTTTTTTAGGAGATGCATGCATGCAATGCAACAGTTAAGAATAAAGAAAATAAAAGAAAGCAAAATACAACACCACAAAGGAAAACGAAAGTCTGACCCACTAAGTTTGAAAAAATTCAAAACACTCCCCAGCGGAGTCGCCACTGTGAATACCCCGTCCCGATGCAACGCGCATTCGGAAGTTTAAAATAAATAATAGTGGAAAGTCGAACTGAAATGGGATATTCATTAAGTGACACTCGCTTTAAACCATATTAAAAATATTAGTTTAATTTTATGATAGTCGCCACGCCGCTTTGATATAGCCCAAAGCATTGAAAAAAGGCTAAACATGTGATTGGGTTCGGGGGTCAAGTTACAACAGAAGAAGAAACGTTATCACTCCTATTGCCCGACGGATCGGTCTTTCTAGCATGTGGGGTGTTGGTTGTGTGCGGTGTTTGCAGGAATAGATAGAAGAAGCGGGATCATGCATAAGGAGGAGGGGAGAGAAAGAATTAATTGATGATCACACCCTAGAACCTTTGATTTAGGCCCTCGGAAGGTGCACTAATCAATGTTCATCCTTGGGGAATTGTTGATCATGGGATTATTATTACTAAGGTGGAAGGAAAGAAATAGTTCCTAGATCCATCGGGTTTCTCGGGTGAAACCTTAGATCATCCTTGGCTATGCATACTTAAATATATTAAAATAGTCCTAAATCTAGCATATAGGCACAATTAAAACATATTAAACATGCAAATAAATCATTTAGTATGGCAATAATAATAAAGAACGGAATAAAAGACTTACCAATTGTGGCAAGGCTTTGGGGGTCGAATCTAGCAAGATTCGAAGAATGTTGGGGGATATGTGGAACGGAAAATTCAAGTTTAGTCTTGATCTTTTCCTATTGAAATCGTGTGTGTGGGATGGAACAAATCAAGTTTAGTCTAGATTTCTCCACCGAGAATGTGTGTGTTAAAAAAAGGTGAATGGGCGTACGTATTTATAGTGTTTCGGGGATGGGCTGGACCTAAAGAAAGGGTCGATCGGCCCTTCTTTGGATAAGGGTCGACCGGCACTTATTCAAGGTAAAGTCTATCCTAAATAAAGGGTCGATCGGTACTATGTGGGAAGGGTCGATCGGCACTTCTTCTCCATGCGTGGATTTCACGCCAGCTGCTGACGGCGCGAGGAGGAAAACTTAATTGAAAGACTAATTAGGGTTTTGGTACCCTAATCAGTCCGAAACAACTCTTTTTAGGAATAAGATTTAAAATATCTTTTTTAGGATTGGGTACTAACAAACACCGATGCAAATCAAGGGTCTCCGATGTTATCTGCAAAAGCCAAGTTAGAGGTAACCTCAAAACTATTTATATTATTCACTTAAACTTTATATCATGAAATAATTAGTCATTTCAACTTATTTTTTCTTTTTTTGAATTTATCTTATAGCCCGTTCATCGAAAAAGTCAACATGCAATCAAATATCTTAATCAACTACCGATTTTCATGCATATTTATATTGAGAAAACAGTTGATGTGCGGGGTGATGGGAATTGTGGCTTCCGATAACAACTTTAGTTGTCCTCCTGACTGCGTGAGATCGCTCAGTAATGGGGTGCACAATAGGGTGTGAATATGCAGAGTACCATTGCAGATAATCATTTGCAGCATCTTGAGGCACTCTACATCCCGATAACTTGCGTTTATCGATGCAATTCGACTTCCAGTCATAGAATGACTGGGCAAATATGATCCACCCTACTAGAGACTTCTTATCTCCTCTCGCCATCCCAAGACCAAGTGGAGGGTTTGGTATTGTCTGCATGCACCCAAACTGTCGCAAGACCCGATCAGGAAGATGTGGTTCCACCACATTATCGGCAACTATGACATCTTGATATAGCGCGACTCTAGGAAAAGGATATTGAGCGCGGATACCTTCATACGACATCCAAATCACCTATAATAAAAACATAAAAAATATTAATATAGTTTCATTTAAGAAAACAACAATACATGTGAAAATTATTACTAAAAAAATAATACTTACTTTCGTGTCCTGAATAATGTCAATATGTTGCCTCTTCACTTGCACGGAGGCAACTGTCGCTGGTTGAACCCGAGGTGGTAGCCACTTCAATGTGAGCGGCAAATTTGGTAGATAGAAGTTGTTGAAACCATTCCTAAACGCAGGAAACCTCTCATAAACCCAAGCCTCCAACAAGGTTAAGTGCCCGGAAATCTGATGGCAGTTAAACCTAGATCCTTTTCCTAGTTGGCGGTACAGAAAAGCTAACGCTCCGGCTCCCCAAGCATAATTCCCAATTGCCCCATCATCTCTCAAAAAATCTAGATAGCTAGCGTTGACACATGTCCCGGCCTTATCAGAAAAGATTGTGCACCCCAATAAATATAAAAGATATGCCTTAGCAAAGACGAGCATGCCTTTTTGGGGTCCGAGGAGTACAACCGAGGGAGAACTTCGATCTAAGTCATTCTAAATTGACCAATGCCCTCGGGCAGAATTCCATCTTTAGCAACTTTGTTGGTCGCTCCCAAAACCTCACAAACCTTATTAAGAGGTGGCTGACTAGCATAAGCGGGACTCTCAAATAAGGGTGCACCTACTACCGGAAGCAGTGTAAGACAAGACACATCCTCTAAAGTGATGGTCATCTCCCCAATTGGCATATGGAAACTATTAGTTTCCGGATGCCATCGCTTAACAAAAGCGTTAACCAACGTTTTATCTACGTTGTCATACGCTCCACTTCCATTAACTAAGCACAAGAGACCGGAATTAATAATAAGCATTTGAACCGGCTCTGACACTTTATTCAACTCCAATTCCCATTTTTCAATTTTCCTATATGGTTAATACATTTTAAAATTCTATCATCTTTACCCTCCCAAATGGATTTAGCAATATGGGTTTCATAGGAAAGGAGTAATGTTTTGTACCTCGGGCCACCGGGATAAGACGTTACATCCCCACCTCCCTCCTCATCATCCTCATCATCCTCATCTTAATCATCTTCCGGCTCATCTTTCGGCTTATATTTCCGTTCATCTTCCGGGTCACTATCATTTTGAGCCGGAATAAGGTCGTGAGGTTTTCATAGGCTCATTGTAGACCGACAAGCGAGGATCAACATTTAAATCCTCAACTGGCTCTTGGTTCTGTGAAGATTGTCCTTGAATACGTGCGGCTACTTTTTCACTCCTTTCGGAAGCAGTTGGACGTCTTCTTCTTGTAAACATTTGCTTAACTGCAAAGAAAACATCAAAAAATCAAACTCATAATTTTTTTATATAATATCATATCAAAATCAAAATCAAACACTAACATCTCATTGAGCAAGGTTCGGCCAGGTGTGGCCGAAATTTTGGGAATGGTTCGGTTGGTCATGGCCGAATATTTGAGCAGGTTCGGCCGGGGGTGGCCGAAATTTTGAGATTTTTCGGCCGGGTGTGGCCGACTAGATGTAATAAATCGGCCAGTAGTGGCCGAACCACTCAAAACCCAGAATTCGAATTTCTTCAAAATCAAAATCTCTCAAATCTCAAATTGAAGGAAAAATAAATTAATTTTAGCACGAAGGAAAGAAAAATTATCGGATTTTTCTAGGTTTGACATCTTGAAATTGAAAATGGTGGTTGTTCTTCTTCTTCTTCTTCTTCTTCTTCTTCTTCTTTGGTTTTTGCTTCTTCTTTCTTCTCTCTCTCTCTCTCTCTCAGCCACGTCTCTCTTCTCTCTCTGCGGTCTCTCTTGCGTGCTCTCTTCTCTCTCTAAAAATTTCACCGTTTCCTCTCTTTCTCTCTCTAAGGTTTGATGTGGGTGAGGATGAGTGAGAGAGAGAGAGTAAATGAGAAGTTAATTGGGTGGGTGGGTGTGGGTGGATGTGGGATAAAGACAAGGGGTATAAAGGAAAAAGGGGGGGTTTATTTAATTTATTTGGGGTGTATTTAGTTTTACGGGTTTACTCAACAATTTTACCGGTTTATATAACAATTCTCTTGAAATTGACAAGTACTAGTAACATTTTTCTGCCTTCCAACCGTTTTTGAAAAGAAAATAAGAGATTGTTGAATTTATTTATTTTCTAAAATGCGCTCATTTTGTAAATACCACAACTAGTAAAAATTATTATTTGATAATTCATTAAATAATTTAAACTTGACAAACAAGTTAAAAAATTTAAGAAAATTACAGATTTGGTTTAACAAAAAAATATACTCCCTCCGTCCCACGTGATAGTGGACTAACTTTTTGGGTGTAGGAATTAAGGAAAAGTGATGTAAGAAAGAGAAAAAGTTAAATATTGTGAGTATGAAAAATTAAATAGGAGAGAGAATGAGTGGGAGGAATAGTGAGGAGAGAGAATGTTGTGAGTGGAAAAGTGAAGTAGGAGAGAGAATGAGTGGGTGAAATAGTGAATATTCTTTGCCATTTTGGGAAGTTTGCATTCACGTGGGACGGACCAAAATAGAAATAAGTTTGCATTCACATGGGACGGAGGGAGTATTTGAAATTTGTAAATTTGTAGTAGCATTTATACTTGCTAAACTCTCCAAACAAGTTGAAGTTTTTTTTAAAAAAAAATACAATAAAAACTCTATAAATTAATAATGTCGAAACCGATGAAATTTATTAATTTATAGGATTATTAATTTATCGATAAATTGATAATTATTAATTTAAAGAATATTTAACCGATTTGACGACTTTCAGATTTTCTTATAAACTAAAGGATTAAATAATAATTTGTCCCTCAACTTGGCAATTTTTATTAGTTTGGTACCCCATGAATAATTTTTATTAGTTTGATCCCTTATGTTGGCTATTTTTGCCAGTTTGACCCTTTTGTTCATGGAATATTCAAAAATACCCTTGTACCAAATAATATTTTGGTCCCAAAACTTAATACTTTTATCAACTTAGTCCCTTATGATAGTTATTTATCACTTTTTCTCCTCTCTATATTTTTTTTTAATTTATAACCCTTAGTCAAAATACCCCTTCCTATGATATTGATTATGAGTTTTCAACTTTTTTGAATCCAAATTATAAAAAAAATTAAACATTTTGATTTACAGAAATCATGAATCAGTTGATTGTCGTTTTTAATTTTTCTAATACAATTTTTTTTAGATTTCTCAATCTTTGTCACCTCTCATTTTTCTCCATCGAAAAAGTGGTCTTACAAAAATTTACAAAATAAAATTAACATTGTAAGCACATTATAAAATTTTTATTTTTTTGGGGTTGATCATTTGATAAAAAGGGGATAATTGTTTTTCTTTTATGGTTTGGATCCAAAAAAAAATTGAAGAACTCAACATCGATCACATCATAAGGCATATTTTTTACTAAGGGTTAAAAATTAGCAAAAATATAACGTGGACAAACTGATAAAAAACCATCATATGGGACTAAGTTGATGAAAGTGTTAAGTTTAGGGACCAACTTATTATCTATTATAAGGGTATTCTTGATATATTGAATATTTCACAAAAAGAAGGGGCAAATTGACAAAGAAAGCCAATATAAGGAATCAAACTAATAAAAATATTCATAAGGGACCAAACTAATAAAATGTGAGAAGTTTAGGGACCAAACTATTATTTAATCCTAAACTAAATTCATTGTATGTAAATAAAAATTGAAATACATTGAAATTGAAAGTAGATTATAAATTTGAATTAATTATACACAATTTAAAACTTTATGATACAATTCAAAAACACAACACCATAAATATTGAATACAATAAGAAAAATTAGAGATAAGCTCCAACTAGGTTTGAACTTTAAACAACTATAGATGCATATTTTTAATAAATTGTGATGATTATATTTTTGATTTTTAAGGATTATTAATTTATTATTTTCGTGGGGCCTAAAATTATAAAGGGGTCTCCCGAAAAATTAGTTTCTTATTATTTTATCGATTTTTATTTATTTTTTTAACTTACCCAAATCGAAACCGAATAAATTTATTATTTTAAATAGTTCAATAATATATCGAGTATTAATTTAAAGGGCAATTGACAAATAAGAGACTAAAGTTTGGGGGTCGTACATATGATAGAGACCGAAGTTCTAAAACTCGCAGATCAGTGCCTAAGTGCCTAAAGATAACGAAAACGAGCGATTAAAGACTTTTTGACGAAAATGATAGATTTTTCAGTTAAATCAGTATACATATGCACGTAATTGAAATTAATATTACTCTTTAAGGTTTAATATAAATATTTTAAACTTTAAAGAACTAAAAATAGATTTTACACTAACTAATAAAAAATTTTTAAAAAATATTTCACTAAATTATTTTTTTTAAATAATAATTTTAATATTTTTTAAAAATTATTCCACCCTAAAATCACAATTTCTAAAATTATATCTCCCCCCCCCCCTTTAAAAAAAACCCACATTACTTATCATCCCATGCTTTACAAGCATAAAAAATAAAATATAGTATAATACAATTTTAGAGTAAGTGATATGAAGAAAGAGAGGGAGAGGTATAATTATAGAAATTTTAATTTTAGGGTAGACTAATATAATGAAATACTCCCTCTGTTCCACTATAAATTACATATTTTTTTTATTGGGCGTCTCATTACAAACTACACACTTCATAAATTGGAAATATTTTATTACTTTTATATTAATGGGACTCACATGTTATACTCACAACAACAATTCAATTATTATTTTCTACCCCACTTTCACTCTCCTACCTCATTTTTCATACTCACAACACCTACTCCACTACTTTTTTTCTTAATTCCGCTGCAAACAGTAACTGATAAGGTTGTAGTGGGCCGGAGGAAGTATATATTTTTTTAAAAAAATAATTTAGAGAAATATTTTCTTTTTTTTTTTGATAAAAAAATAGTGAAATTATTTTTTAAAAAAATTATTTGATTTTTTTTAAATTATAATTCAGTGAAATATTTTTTAAAAAAATAATAATTTAGTCAGCGACAAATCTACTTTTATTCCTTTAAAATATTAATTTTACTCCTTAAAGAGTATTATTAATTTCAATAAAGTTCATATGTGCACGACACATGCTGATTTAACTGAAAAATCTAACGTTTTCGTTAAAAAGTCCATAGTTGCTAGTTTTTGTCATATTTAGTCCCTAATCTGCTAGTTTTATAACTTCAGACCCCATCATACGAACTACCCCCAGACTTCAGACCCTTATTTATCATTTTCCGTAATATATATAGTTTATACTGTACAAGTTTTTGAAATCGCGTAATTTATAAGCGCATTTAAACTTGCTAAATTGCCAAACAAGTTTAAAAATTTAGCTAGAATTGAGGCACATTTGGTTTAAAATACACGTCTGAATCCGTCTCGTTTTAAGATTTATCTATCCCACTTTAAGTGTTTTCATTTTCTTTATTTCTAAAAGGAAAAAATGCAGCAATAGTACCCCAATTATATGTCTTGTTTGAATTTTATACCTAAACTAGTTTTCATTACAAATACAATACCCTTATCTGTTTTGGATGCTCGTTTAAGGTATATAGGGCTAACGAAATCCATTTTTTCAGTTAAATAGACATATGCAATGAATGTGACCCACTTTTAAAGGACAAATTTGAAAAATCAATCAAATTAATATAAAATAACTACAATGGTTTTAAGTGTAAAATAAAGAAATAAAAGAGATACGATGTAAATTATTTATTTACCAATTAACCTCTCTCAACTTTGATTTTATCTTATTCACCCACCACCATCCCCACCTCCGGCCACCCACCCACCACCATCCCCACCTCCGACCACCCACCCACCTCCGCCCCCTACTTACCCGCCACAACCATGACAGCCGGCCACTCATTTCTAACACAAAACAACCTTCACCTCCTTCACCTCCTTCCCTCCCTAACTCTCTCTCTGGAATCAAATCTCTCCTCCACCCCCCCTCTCTCTTTCTCCTCCAAAACTGATGCAGATGTTGCATCATTAAAATTGATGCAGATGTTGCAAATCTCGGTGAAGTCAACAAACCCCCTATAGGTCCAAGTTCAGGGCAGTCGCTACCCTCATTCAACGATGAAGATATTACTTTCCCCTTGAGGTGTGCGGCCCACCAATAACCAATTATAGCGCGCAAGATTTTGAGCCACATCAATCATTTCTTCTCCCCCTCGAACGAATTTATCTTCATATTTGATAGAGCTGCCTTCTGATAGTTTTGCCTTAAACTCAATAGAAAGTCCTCATCTTGTGAGGCCAAATTGGCTTCGAAATTTATGGTGTCGTCCCATTATTTCCATGCCCATATTCTGAAACTGGGTTTGAACTGCAACCATCATGCCATTGTCACTGCAACTACCGTATTAATGTCCCCGCCGGCAAACCACCAATTTAGTCCACAAAAATTGTACAAACCAAAACCACCCTCATCAAATTCAAATTAAAAAATGTTATGATCTTGCTAATTAAATCGAATTAATCTGTATATTGGGAAACAATTTGCAACAGAAAATGGACAAGAAGGTAATAGAATTATCAAGGAGAAGAGAAAGAAGAAATTAGGTTGAGAAACAGAAGAAGAATCGAGATTAAGAACAGAAGAATTTGGGTGAGAAACAGACAGAATTTTGAGAGAAAACTTTGTTAATTTTTCATTGATACCATTCACGCCATGCTCGCCTCCCTTTTAACAACGCCAAGGAAACGAACCGGAGATAAAACCAAACCCGGCTAACTACGAACTCTCGCCTATAACAAACAGACCGCTACTAAACAAAACGACAACGTATCCTACCAATAAAACGACGACGCATAAACACAACAAAATTAACAGAATTACAAACGACTACTAACGGTTACCATCAATCATAACATTCCCCACTCCTTGAAAAAATCCTTGTCCTCAAGGATTTAACCAATCCTTTTAGCAACTTTGTGTTTCACTGTGTTTAATAGTTGAAGTCATTGGTCCACATTACCAACATGCAAGCAAACGATGAGGAGGGCAAGAGAGACGTCCTTACCTAGATTAATTTCGAGTGATTTCACTTGTTTGAACCACCAAAATTCTTGTTCAATAACTAAGTTGTCTAAGTTCCGAATCAAGTCTCGCAGTATAAGAATATAACCACTCTGATCATTCTTGATACATTGCTTCTTCTCTTTAGCTCCCTTTTCTGATTTGTTCTTTCGCTCCGCATAAATCTTAAGTGAAGGAACTACACCGTCCGCCATGCTCATGTTCACCACTAAACCAAGTACAGAAGTATGAAACATCAGAAACCCCTGAACTTCACTATCGTCATGGATGAGTCTTGCTATTTCATGAATAAGGATCCCATCTAAGAGCCATATCATCTTAATAGAAATCCATGCTCCCAGTCTTTTGACCTTACAAAACCCATACGATTGACATGGACTAGCTTCCCATTCTGATGCCCATATAAACAGAGAATTTGCAGAAACTCCAAAATATGATAATAAGAGTTCCATCAGTCAATATTGCGAGACATTTGGCCTTAACCCAACCAGCCACCTCTTTGCCAATAAAAATCAAACAGAGAACAGCTTCCTTAATAATTTCCCCTTCATAAACATGGATCAACACCCTTGTTTGGTTATTGGAGTATGTTGATAGCACGTGCTCTTTATCACTGGAAATTGTATTGTCTATTGGAATTAAAATAGTCATTAGACCTCCTGCAGTCTCAAGTCCAAAAACAGCATATCTTGCACAGGGTAGTAAACATTCCTAGTGTAGTACTCAGTTTCAAACCCAATGATCAGACCAGTCCACAAACCCAAGCAAACACGTGAAAATAATTGGTTACGAAATTCAATAAAACCATCTCCATTACCACCCAAATTGCCACATAAAACTGTGATAGAATTAGCATTAATATGCAATCTGTAATGGAAAAGCAACTCACTATCCTTCCAATAACCTCCTGGATCCCAGTTACATTTGGCATCTCTAGCAAAGACACTTTTGAGTTGTTTAAGGTTTGAGTGGTCATTACCTAAATCGAGTAATCCCTTTATTGTTTCTTCTGGGCATTTTATCAAACAGTTGGTGTGACTTTTGGTTGTTTCGTCTCTCTTTGTACATTGCTCAATTTCTGCATCCTCTGAGCTTGTTGCAAGAGATTCAACGCCACTCTCAACACCTATCTCTAATTTCTCACAAGTAAGATCAGCTACCCTGTAAGGTCCAACTCCAAAAATGGAACGAGCACCATTTTCATCTGGTTTTAGGTCAATCAGCTTCAGGTCATACACGAAGGTGTCAAGAGCGCGATTAACATCACCAAATCCTTCGTAGTAGCTACGTAACAACCAAAATATGTTAACCCTTCATTACCATCAATGATTTCTCCATATAAAAATTAGGCATTAATGACATACACATTGATTTCTTCATCACTGAGTGTAATCACAGGGTTTACAGAAATAGCATATGCAGCCAGTTCCTCTCGACTAAGAACCCCATCACGATTGGAATCGAATAACTAGAAAATTCTCAGCACTTTGGTTTCATAGAAAATCTCCATTTCAAGAATATGATTACAGTCTACCGTTGCTACATATTTATATTCAACACCTCTTGCAATTACACAGACCATTTGAGACCACCATGGATTTAGCAGTTTAGGGTATGGATGGAAATTACCTGATTGAAGCAATCCTTCCATTTTTTCCTCTAGGACTTTTTTCGAGCAGTTGGCGTGCTTTGTTATGGTTTCTTCTCTCCTTGATTTTTGTTCATCCTTTTTTTGCTTCTTGACCAGTGTCCATAATCTCTCTCCTAGTAATGTCTTCCAAATGAGCAATTCTCATAGCACTATCCTCACCAACAATCATCGTTGATTCCATATTTGTAATATTGAATTGAACTTCTCTAGGAATGAAATCAGCAGAAGCAACTCCCGAAATTAAATCGATACTAACTTCTGCAAGGGAATTAGCACCAGTTTCCAAAACAGAATTGACACCAACCTTAGATTGAGGAATATTTCTCATTTTTCTCCCAACATTTCTCCTAGGAATTTTATCGAACAGTTGGTGTGCCTTATTGTGGTCTGATCTATCCTTGCATTTTGATCCTCCTGTAGATCATGTGAACTCATCTCATTCTCATTTAGAGCAGCTACTTGAGGAGCCTGAATAATGGTCGAAGGAACATCTTGCTTCACAGGACTTACATATGTAATTTCCACATTTCCAGAACCTTGATTGATGATAGCAGGACGAGCAGAGACAGTCGAATCTCTACTATTCCCAAACCTAGTTTTCACCTTCTGTACAAACTCCTCCCATGGTAGTCCTTTCAGATCTTCCCTATAGACATAGAACAAAAACTCTGCACTTCCTTCTAAATACATGATAGCTAACTTAACCTTCTCATATTCTGGAACAGATCTAAGGTGAAAATAATTGCAACATTTAAGTATCCACCAAAGGTGATCATCACCATTAAAACGAGGAAAATCGGTAAACTCCCATTGTCTCCCGAGTCCGCCTTCTTACTTCCCTTAGCCATTCTTACATTACCATCAGAAGGATCAATACTTGCCTCATCTACTAGTTTATATGAACTATCTTTCAGTCGATTCAACAACAATCGCTTGATGTCGTCCAACATTTTCTTCATGTGTGTGAATCCATAATCATCAGAAGCTTCAAAATGATTGTTACTCATCTTCCTTACTGAGTTATCCACTGACCGAGAAGGCTCTGATACCACTTGTTATGATCTTGCTAATTAAATCGAATTAATATATATATATATATATATATATATATATATATATATATATATATATATATAGGGAAACAATTTGCAACAGAAAATGAACAAGAAGGTAATAGAATTATCAAGGAGAAGAGAAAGAAGAAATTAGGTTAAGAAACAGAAGAAGAATCGAGATTAAGAACAGAAGAATTTGGGTGAGAAACAGACAAAATTTTGGGAGAAAACTTTGTTAATTTTTCATTGATACCATTCACGCCATGCTCGCCTCCTTTTAACAATGCCAAGGAAACTAACCGGAGATAAAATCAAACCCGGCTAACTACGAACTCTCACCTATAACAAACAGACTGCTACTAAACAAAACGACAACGTATCCTACTAACAAAACAAAGACGCATAAACACAACAAAATTAACAGAATTACAAACGACTACTAACGGCTACCATCAATCATAACAAAAAATAATAATTATAGCCCCTGTCAGCATCTTATTACGGCGGCCCTGGCATAGTCGTCCACTGCCGACTCTCGATTTCATGCTACAAGTTTGTTATGTTTTTTTTTTCAGATCCCCAATTTTATTTATTTTTGTGGGTGAGTGATTGCTAACTTCTTTTGAATACAATTCTATTCATATCATGATAATCTATTGTAAACAATTTGATGGGTAAATTTTGTTTCAAGAAATTATTCATGCGAGAAATTCATGGATCTTTGATTTGTTGCCAAATTTATTTAATGGATGGCTGGAGGTGGTGATAGACGGAGAAGAAAACTTGTTAGATTTAAGTTGGAAGAAGGGTTATTAGTAAATTATAACAAACTATAACCCCTTTTAAATTATTTTAGTTTACCTTTTATTTTTTTAATTTACAATTAAAATCTTTAGTAATTATATTATTTCAATTGAAATGATTTTCCTGTTTTATCCTTGAAAAATGGGTCAGATGTATTTTCAATATCTATTTAACTGAAAAAATGAATGTCGTTAGCCCTATATACCTTAAACGAGCATTCAAAATAGATGAGATACTGTATTTACAATGAAAACTAGTTTAAATATAAAATACAAACATACATAATTGGGATACTGTTACATTTTTTCTTTTCTAAAATATAAAATAAATAATTAAACTCACCTATCTATATTACAATAGAGCTCATGAATAACCGCCACACAATGAGTGACTAGGATTCAATTTGGGAAAAGACAAAGAGGGGTTGGAATTTAATCTAAAAAAAGATAATATACACTGGATAAACCACTGAAGGTATGACTCAGATCGATTCATAACTGCTACGATCCTAGGGCTATTATTAATCAGTTTTAACTTTTTTTTTATTTTAAATCGTTGGATTTCTTTTCAATTTGTTTGATCCTACGGATGTAGATTGTCGGTTTCTATTTCAATACATACTCCCTCCATCACGAGACTTTTAATCAAATTGCAATAATTTTAACTATTAATTTAAATAGAAAATAATAATTCTTATAAAAATCTAAAAATCATTATTGAAAATATTATTAATTGTGTTATAATAAAAAAGTTAAATTTTTATTAGAATCACTATTTTTTATATAAATTATTGATTAAAGTTACATTAATTTGATTAAAAAATTTCATTCTCGTGGGACGGGACGGGCGTATAATAATGTAGTAATAGTATACATAACTATTATTTTGAAATTGGCGTGTACCAAGATTTTCAATTCAAGTGTAAATGGAAAGAAAACAAGCAAGTGGTCCGGTTGTGTGTATAGACTGTCTGACTTTCTCTCAATTTACAATTTAACTGACATGGAATTTTGTTACTTTTGTATTATACTTTTTAAAAATAAAAGTGTGTAGATCCGATCTCTCCCTTTATTTTGGAAGAAAAAAAAAGCAAGTGGTCCGGTTGTGTATACCGACTGTCTGACTTTATCTCAATTTACAATTTAACTGACATGGATTTTTGTTACTTTTGTAATATACTTTTTAAAAATAAAAGTGTGTAGA
This sequence comes from Adenophora triphylla var. japonica, assembly GCA_022495995.1. NCBI lineage: Eukaryota > Viridiplantae > Streptophyta > Magnoliopsida > Asterales > Campanulaceae > Adenophora > Adenophora triphylla. Next base: position 1,628 of record JAFEMH010000135.1, on the reverse strand, counting down.
TCCGACCACTCCCTTTATTTTGCAGAATCAACTCAATCAAATTTTGACATATTTTTATAAAAAAATATGAATAATTTTATAGAAAAATATAGAATTTTCCATGAAATTTTAAAAATTGTTATTGATAGTATTTCTATTGGTGAAACAATAACAATTTTTATAATTGAATAAATATATCTAAATTTTCATAAAATTACGGTCAAAATTTGATTGAGTTGACCATTAAAGTCAAAGTGATCTAAATTTTTCGAGACGGAGGAAGTATTTGTTTTTATAATTGAGTTGACCATTAAAGTCAAAGTGATCTAAATTTTTCAAGATGGAGGGAGTATTTGTTTTTATAATCCGTTGCAAATAAAAAAATATGATGTTATATTTCCAAGTCATATATCATGGATATCTTTTTTTTAGGGACAGATTGATCATTTCACATGACATATTACCCGGAGTTAGTTACATGACTAACTTCCGTTAGTCAAAATGCATATTTTTACTAATTTAACGCAATACTCCCTCTACTTCTATTTCGAATAATCTTATCAACTTTGTCATCTAGAGCGTCTTATTGATAAGTCTAATTTTCTATGAACGAAAGTATATAATATTTATTTATTAATGAGACTCAATTTTAATACTTATAACGACTATCGCCTTACTATTTTCTATCTCATTTTCTCTCTCCTACCCACTCACAACACCCCAGTGTATCTTCGAATGGAAAAATCCTCATGGGAGGATGTAATTTTTGTGTCATTGTTGTAAATTAAGTAGAAAGAAAAGAACAAAAGGGAAACATAACCAAGAAGCAACAACTTTGAGAGCCAAGAACAAAGGTAAATTCCTCCAAACATATCTATAAAAAAACCCTACAGATACACGAACAAACAAAATTGAGAAAAAAAAAAGAATACTATACGTCAATTGCAGTCATGCCTATGATTAGTTGTCTTTTTATTTTGGAGATTGTATATGTTGAATAAGAATACAAGGGTGGATGGGTGTTGTTATTTTTTTAGGTTAAAAATGAATAGAAGAGTGAGTGTATGAAGTTTACATAAATGAGTGTAGGGTTGGGTTGGTTACATAGTAATAGTTGGAGTGAGTGTTTTGAATGGAAGAGGGGTGGGATTGGGAAGTGGTTGATGAAACAGAATGACGAGGGTACTAATTCGGTTCTTCTTTTGTAAGTATAATCAAATTTAGTGCACATAATTTGCATAATGTTATGATATTATCTAATAAGCATTTTCTTTTCAGTCATGGGACACCAACTCAATCTCATTTAAGGCCGGATGTGATATTTTCATGCAATAAGTAACATATATTTCAGCTTTGAAACGAGTACTTTTATTCACAAGATCAAACTTTCTTGAAAGTGCTGAAAAGTTTGGAGAAATATCTTATAAGGTGAGCTTGCTATTGTTATTCAGGAATATTTGCAATTTGTTTTCATGTCTTTACTTAGCTTTGTTATTGCAGGCACTCAGAATAATTGATATACTTGGTCAAGATTTTATTTTCGATAGTGTATCATTTTAGAGCATGATTTCTCTATAATAGTATTGAAAGTTTGGAAAATTGCAACTCAAAGAATAGTGAACGGGTTTGAGGTTACATGAAAGAGGGTG